>CM057090.1:32335672-32608172 GCA_029959045.1 Taenioides sp. WSHXM2023
CACTTTTGACCAGAAAGCTCCAAATATACCCAGTTTGCAAAAAAAAAAAAAAAAAAAAGATTAGAACAGTAGATAATGCTATTACAACACCATATACACCGTTTCGTATAAAAAAAAAAAACAAAAAAAAGTGTTTAGTTCCATTTTAAACGTTTTGAGATTTGTGTACTGACATGGATAGAGCAACTCTCAACTTCACTTATCTACACCTAGTTAACAAATTGGCATTTAACTGATGTAAAACAGATAAATATTTACCACAGGTACTCCCACAAAATCAAGTATTAATCAGAAAAACATGAACAGCTCATAGGCCCTGCCCCCTATCCCCCCTGGTCCCCTGCCCTTTGACCTCTGACCTGTCCTCTGGTCCATCTCCTGGTTGACCTCTGCCATGAAGGAGCTGAAGCGCTCGGAGGACGACAGAGTGTCCCAGAGCCAGCGCAGAGCCCACACGTTGTTCTGGACACAGTAAAACACTCAATGTACAACGATATATATATATATACTCAATATATAAATATAAATATACTGTACAACAAGGAGTAAATCTGCAACGTCTGGGCTTGGTTGAAGGTGCCTATATGTAATTGAACTGCTCTGAGTCCTAACTATAACTTGGGATGTCGATATTTTTTGTTACGATTATTGTGAGAAGAAACTTGAGGAAAATTGTATGATTATTCATGATCATACGCACCAGTTTACAAACGCTTCACATTTAGCTGTACTTTTTAGGGGTATAGACGGAATTTAAACTGCTTAATTTTGCTTGAAAAATTGTCACAGTTGCTAGACTTTAGTTCTTATGTTTATATTGTGACCTGAATAATAATGGTTATTGATTAAAGGTAGAAAAAGTTTGGAAAATTAAAGATCCTATATTATACAAAATGGACTCTTGTGAGCTTTAAGTCATGTTAGAATGTTGTTACCTCCTCAAAACATAACTGAAGTTGTGTTTTGTTTCACACGTTTGAGTAATAATGCTTTCTTAATTCATCCGCATCTCCAAAGATCAAAATGCTCTGTTCCACCTCGTGATGTCACAAAGTGGTAGTTTTCAAGTTAACAGCTACCTTTTTACCTTGGGTTCAGTAGAGAAAAATTCAGCCTAAATATGAAGAAACAACATTATAACATAGATCAGAAAACAGTGTGATAATGGCCCTTTACGTTTTGTTTTATTGATTAAAGCTGAATGAGCTTTTCCCTTTTGTCTTGTTTTATCATTATCATTTGTTTCATTTTATTTGCTACGAATTACCCTGGCTTTACTTATGCAATAAACATAAAGATGCTTTGGGATGAGAGCTGATGCGAGGCTGGTCTACACTGCTTCACTTTTCTGAGAAAGCTGTTAGGCTGTGTACTACTGGCAAAAAAACACATGCATGTGAATTTGGGTTGTTAGAAGTATTGAAAATCAGATACTAATTGTTACTGAAATTAGTATCGCGACAAGATGCTTATTTGAGCGAGTATTACTGTATAAAAAAAGTCCCATTCACAGGACAGAGCAGAACCTTTCCTGAATGTCTTTAGAATGATCTGGAGCTGTATCAGAACAAGTATAAGAGCACATAGACTAGTATACACCCATGGACCACTATGGAACCTACAGGACCACTGAGGGATTACACACATATAAGACCTTTTTAATGTTGAAAATCACATTCTACTGTCTAAACAAAGAGTGTTTCATGGTATTGGAATTGAGTATCGAGTCTATTCCTTAGTATCAAAATCGAAATTTTAGGATCCTGATAACACTAATGAGAATAAAGAGTTTGTGAGAGCTAGAAACAAGTTAGACAGATTTATACCTACTTTGTCCTTTCACTGTTTGTGTTTGAAAATCAGATATCCCCACTTTAACGGAATAATCATGACATGTGTCATTTGAACTGCAGTATAGTACCTGAAAGCAGCGGAGCACAGGGAGCACGGGGCTCAGGGGGCCAGCCTGGATCCTCTGAACCAGAGCCTCAGTAAGCAGCAGCAGCAGAGCCTGGTCTGGGTACACCTGTCCACAGGAGGGCAGTGCGGAGCTGTGAGATCCAGAGAGCATGGCCCTACCCCTACCCCCTCCTCCTAAGCACGTACACTACCCTCTACTGAAGGCCCTACAGCGCACACAGCTTTGACTTGGTCTGTGCTCCACAGTCCATAGAGCACATAGAGCACATAGAGCACATAGTCCACATACTCCACATACTCCACATACTCCACATACTCCACATACTCCACATACTCCAAAGATGACTATGCTTTACTTTGGCTCATTGGGGTTGCAGAGGCATGAACAGACTTTCTTCACTGGGTGGGGTAGCACCAGGGTCGACCCGCGTCTTTAAGGTAAGAATTTTGGAGTTGAACACTATACATTATTCCACTATACATTATTCCCATTATTCCATAATTCCTCCCTCCTGTGGGCTCACCACCTGCAGAGGGGTTCATAGGGGTCTGGGTCTGGTGCACAGAGTAATGGGCAGCGTGCTGCCCCCGCAACCCAGCCGGATTAAGCGGGAGAAAATGGATGGATGGATGGCACTATATATTATGTTTTTGTGTATTGATTCAAATTTGCTGAATTGCCCCGCTCTAGTTAGTGCTTATGAGGAGGCAGGAGAAAGCCCTTCACAGCACACTCACCTCCTGGACGTGGCGAGGGATGTGGAAGCTGCATGTGTTCTTGCTCAGTAGCACCAGGGACTTGACCAGGTCTTTGGACTCCTGCGTGAACATGAAGCACAGTGAGGACCAAGAGCACTCACAGGACCAGGATACAGAGAGAACCCTCATGGTGGTACGTACCTGGAGATACTCTGCACTGGGCTCCAGAAGGCCACCCACCTGTCCATCAGGAGAACTGACCAATGAGAGCACGCTGATCCAGCACTTACTCTGACACACACACACACACACACACACACACACACACAAAGGGAGACAGATCAGACAACACTCCATAGGGTGTGTTCTTGTTCTGGTGATCTATGGTCACAATCACAGAGGGCCAATATGATGCTACGAGTGAGCCACAATGTTTTAAAGAACACATATGAACTTAAATAGGGGGTATTATGCAAAAGTGACTATCATGTTATAATGTCGTACCCTCAAAAACATGCCTGAAGATTATTTGAACCCACCAGTACAACCCTGCACAAGACCCACAGGCCTACGTAACCTTTGCTTCCACATGGCCATTTCCCATAAATATACTGTACAAACATATAATACTAAACAACACACTACAACTTCACAAACTTGATGGGATGTGCAGTAGTGAAATGCAAGCTGATTGTGATAGCACTGTGAAGGGGAGGAGTGAAACATATTTATGAGTTATTTTAGGCCATTTTCAAAACAATTAAAGGAAACACAGTGATCTAAACGTAATGTGTTAGCAGTTAATACCCTACAGAAGTGTAATACCCTCTGTTTAAATAATGGTTTTGTAAGGAACGAGACTTTAATTTTGCTCTTGGGCGTTCCTCGTGCTTGGGCTCTCTCCACTGTTTGCAAAGGGAATTACCACAGGGACCAGAATAGCTAATAACAAAAATACCTCGACACACAATAGTAATGAATGCGATTTGAAGGCAGACATCCGGCAATGATTTATGGATTTGAAAACCTGCGCAGGGTCGCTACCTCTGACGTAACAATACTGGGAGTAGTAATAAATAAAGTGCTCTGTGACGGCTTAGGCTTATGGCACAAGATTCATTAAACAAGCGTGAATGAAGCAAAACACAACTCCAGGTACGTGTTTGATGAGGGAACAAGGTTATAACATCAGTATGGCATAATATGGGTTCTTTAAAGGGCCTAAATTACGCTATTTTCTGATCTGTTTTTAATGTGGTTTCCTCATCAAAAACATGCCTGGAGTTGTGTTTTGTTTGTTTTGTTTTATTCACACATGTTTAACACACAAATCCTGCATATTTTTAATAATAAAGGGTTACTCAAACATGCGTGAATGAAACAAAACACAAGTCAAGGTGTGTTTTTAAGGAGGTAACAACATTGTAACATGGCTTAAAGCTCACAAAGGGTCAATTTTGTGTAATACAGGACGTTTAAGTATGGTAAATATATAATGGGCTTACATCATTGACAATGTCCGAGCAGTAGACCTGAGCTTTGAGAGCAAACTTCACCAAGTCCACACGCTTCAGAGGCACCGCACCTGCACATCAACAACACACAGTTTAGTGACAGGAGTCTGAGCAGAGGAAGTATGCACACGCTCGGTTCTACTTCACGAGCAGCAGACAGGATTCTTGTATGGAATTGGATTTGGAAAAGGAGTAGTGATTACATGTAAAAATGAAAAGGTACATTTTGCTAAAGATTCCTCAAACTGGGGGTGGAGGATTGTTTAAAGAGGAATTGAATGTAAATTTCTATTTTAAATTCCATAAACATGACCTAACTGTGTCTCCAGATATGAGGATAATATGTTCAAATGAATTATAGCTTTTACTGATATTGTAATACTGATTTATTCTTCATTACAAAAAACATTGGACATGATGGCAAAGCTGTTTGTGTTATAATTTAGTCTTTTGGTTTTCAAGATGATTATCAATCAATCCATAAGGTAAGCAAGAAATAACTATGGACCACTGCAAAGCATTTGAAAATGAGCTACTTGTTTTTCATGTTTTAAGATATGAAAATAAGGTACGTGCATTTAACCATAACCAATGTTGAAACGTCTGCATTTTGAAAGTTAATAGGAGGATAACCATAGAAACCTGCTGTCCAGCTGACTGTAAAAAAAAAAAAACATATTATACTGTTTTCTGATCTGTTATAATGTTGTTTCTTCATCAAAAACATACCAGGAGTTGTGTTTTGTTTCATTTACACATGTTTAACACAAAAATCATGCATATTTAGGTTCTTTAGAGTTAGAGTTCTCTCAAACAGAAAACACTCTCTTCCACCTTGTGATGTCATGTGGTAATACAGGAAGTGTTACACTGTACTTTTAAACTTCATACACCTTCACTAGCCTTCACTTCATTTAGATGATTTCAAGCCGTGGAACTGCCGATCTCTACTGAACTAAAGGTAAAAGGAGCTGTTCACTTGAAAACTACCACTTCTATGACATCACAAGGTGGATTTTTAAGTATTTTGAGTTTTGGAGATGTAGACAAGACGAATAATAAAAGATCACTTAAACCTGTGTGAATGAAACAGAACACAACTCCAGATATGTTTTTGAGGAGGTAACAGCGTTCTAACATGGCTAAAACCTCACAAGAGTCAATTTTGCGTAACATAGGGCCTTTAAACTATAATCTCTTTATGACCTGGGATAGGCTTCCAGGCAGCGTTGGGGGAGCAGAGGTCAGAGTGCACGCGCAGGATCTGCACTGGAGCCGTGGCTGTTTTAAAGATGTGCAGGTAGGACAGAAAGAGGTGGGGCGAGAGGTGGGAGCTCTGGGAGGTCAGGAGGTTCTGCAGGGCGGCACTGAGCTGTCCGTCAACACACAGGAAGAAGGGCATCAGGTCCAGCACCTGGTGGAAACTGGACACAGGACACACACACATGCTGGTAAAGCACACACTGGAGGGAGAGTGAAGGAGTGACTGACATATGAGAGCATGATGGCCTTTCACACACTCTGAGAACATTTTGGAGAACTTGTACCTGCCTCTGGGCTTTGTTCTTTGAAAATTTGATGGATAAAATAATACAACACATTATATGTATTGGGCTTGATAATCATTGTATGTGGGCCATAATTACTATCAACTTCTTGTTCAATACATTAAAGATGGAACAATATTTTTGGGTCAATATTTATCTTTTGTACATTTTCTTTGCACTACTGGGAGGTTTTTGGTTATTTTTTGATTATATGATAAAACTGGAGCCATAGAAAGTTGACTTATTCACTTCTGTGACTCATTACAGATGCAAACTGAGTGCTAAAGTGTTCTTTATTTATTGCAGCGCATGATTTTTTTAACAATATTGTAGATTTACAATAGTTTCTGTAGTAAAAATTTGCTCCTGTTTGTTTTTTATGTTGTCAAATTACTTTCAATATTATTGTTTATCGTCTAGATTTACTTCAGCAATATAAAGTACTTCAAAATGTGTTATTTGTGACAGGCCTAATTGTGAGCAGTAATCAAATCAATATATTACAATGATCTGCCAATCCTATGGCAGTCAAAGTGAAACTCAATCAGCAGAAAAATGATATGTAGTGAGGTAATAAAAAAATAAATATTGGTAACTACCCTCTGTCTACAAATCAAACACAACATACTAAGAGGATTGTAATATGCAAGTACTGTATATTTGTGGAAAACCTACACTTTGGGGTCATCGGTCTGGACCACTCGGAGGTAGCGACACAGCTCTCTGTACCTGCACAGACAGACGCATTCAAATAAATCTGACATTACAAGAGGATGAATGCAGTTATTCAGGTAAAACATAGTCCACTGCAAGTGAATGTCTCATAGGGTCTAACCTGTACTTAGGGGCCAAGTACTAGGGCTGGGTGATATGGCCAAAAAATAAAATCGAGCAATTATTATTTTAATCCATTTTAACCAAAGTCAGAGCAGGGACTGCTCGTCTTTCCCACATGGAAAGCTCTTTACATTTTTATTCTTATCATATGCTCTTATTTAAAAAATTCCCTTCAATTACATTTGTATACATACATAATCTCATTTTAATAGTTTAAATTAGAATGAGACTTTTTTACAGTGATAATTGTTTAATCGCACAATAACCCTGGTTTGCAAGTAAAAAAGTCAGGCATAAACTTGTTTCATAATAATCCTTGATTTCATGATTTTGCAATTTTTCAAAATCTCAGTTATTAAAAACACAAATTAATGAATACATTTGATACTACTTCAGACTCTACAAACATGTTCTGAAATCCTTATGATTTGTGGGGCTGAAGTTGACTAAATTCTTGGTGGACTAAATGTGCTGCCGATAAATAAAAATAATAAAAAGCAAAGAAACCCATTTTGTCAAGAAAGAAGTGACTTAGCTGGAAGTACAACAGGTGAGCTGAGTTGCACAGTTACTCTCACACATACTACAGGTACAAGCTCGCTAGCTAACTTCAGTTAGTCACTCTCACCTTTATGTTGAAAATCAAACTCCTAAACAGAACCATGAACCCTCGAAATTGATCACAGGCTCCTGAAAATGTGTTGTTTAAATCCATTTTGTAATCTTAAAACCTTTTTTGGCAGTGTTTGATAATGTGTGCATTGTGTCTCCATGGTAACTGCCGAACATTCCACCACAGAGATACATGAAGAACACCCCCAGCGTAACGTCACTGCAAAGCACGTATTCTTGAGCAGCTCCTACCTGCCCTGGTGCTGCAGTCTCTCCGTCCTCAGCTGCACCACAGAGATGTGCTCCCGGAGGACGTCCTTTTTGCCTTTTCGCTCTTTACGATAGCCACACACGTTCTGTCCCCGCAGCACAGAGCCCAGCAGCACGTCATCCCACGGGCGCACACACAGACTGCAGAGAGGAGGACAGGAGGAGGGAGGAGGAGAGAGGAGGAGGGAGGAGGGAGGAGGAGAGAGGAGGGAGAGGAGGAGGGAGGAGGGAGGAGGAGAGAGGAGGGAGAGGAGGAGAGAGGAGGAGGGAGGAGGAGAGAGGAGGAGAGAGGAGGAGAGAGGAGGAGGAGAGGAGGAGGGAGAAGGACAGAGGAGGGAGAGGAGGAGGGAGGAGGAGAGAGGAGGAGAGGAGGAGGGAGAAGGAGGGAGAAGGACAGAGGAGGGAGGAGGAGAGAGGAGGGGAGAGGAGGAGAGAGGAGGAGAGAGGAGGAGGGGAGAGGAGGAGAGGAGGAGAGAGGAGGAGGGAGGAGGACAGAGGAGGGAGGAGGAGAGAGGAGGAGGGGAGAGGAGGAGAGGAGGAGAGAGGAGGAGAGGAGGAGGGAGAAGGAGGGAGAAGGACAGAGGAGGGAGGAGGAGAGAGGAGGAGGGAGGAGGAGGGAGGAGGAGAGAGGAGGAGAGAGGAGGAGAGAGGAGGAGAGGAGGAGGGAGGAGGAGAGAGGAGGAGAGAGGAGGAGAGAGGAGGAGGAGAGGAGGA
This sequence comes from Taenioides sp. WSHXM2023, assembly GCA_029959045.1. Classification (NCBI taxonomy): domain Eukaryota; kingdom Metazoa; phylum Chordata; class Actinopteri; order Gobiiformes; family Gobiidae; genus Taenioides; species Taenioides sp. WSHXM2023. The sequence goes on from CM057090.1 coordinate 32,343,786, forward strand.
GGGAGAAGGACAGAGGAGGGAGAGGAGGAGGGAGGAGGAGAGAGGAGGAGGAAGAGGAGAGAGGAGGAGGAAGAAGGAGGAGGGAGAAGGACAGAGGAGGGAGAGGAGGAGGGAGGAGGAGAGAGGAGGAGAGGAGGAGGGAGAAGGAGGGAGAAGGACAGAGGAGGGAGGAGGAGAGAGGAGGGGAGAGGAGGAGAGAGGAGGAGGGGAGAGGAGGAGAGGAGGAGAGAGGAGGAGGGAGGAGGACAGAGGAGGGAGGAGGAGAGAGGAGGAGGGGAGAGGAGGAGAGAGGAGGAGAGGAGGAGGGAGAAGGACAGAGGAGGGAGGAGGAGAGAGGAGGAGAGAGGAGGAGGAGAGGAGGAGGGAGAAGGACAGAGGAGGGAGGAGGAGAGAGGAGGAGGGAGGAGGAGAGGAGGAGGGAGAAGGACAGAGGAGGGAGGAGGAGAGAGGAGGGGAGAGGAGGAGAGAGGAGGAGGGAGGAGGAGAGGAGGAGGGAGGAGGAGAGAGGAGGGGAGAGGAGGAGAGAGGAGGAGGAGAGGAGGAGGGAGGAGGGAGAAGGACAGAGGAGGGAGGAGGAGAGAGGAGGGGAGAGGAGGAGAGAGGAGGAGGGAGGAGGAGAGGAGGAGGGAGAAGGAGGAGGGAGGAGGAGAGAGGAGGGAGGAGGAGAGAGGAGGGGAGAGGAGGAGAGAGGAGGAGGGAGAAGGAGGAGAGGAGGAGGGAGAAGGGGGAGGGAGGAGGAGGGAGAAGGCGGAGGGAGAAGGAGGAGGGAGGAGGACAGAGGAGGGGAGAGGAGGAGGGAGGAGGAGAGGAGGAGGGAGAAGGACAGAGGAGGAGGAGAGAGGAGGGGAGAGGAGGAGAGAGGAGGGGAGAGGAGGAGGAGAGGAGGACAGAGGAGAGAGGAGGAGAGAGGAGGAGAGAGGAGGAGGAGAGGAGGAGGGAGAAGGACAGAGGAGGGAGGAGGAGAGAGGAGGAGAGAGGAGGAGGGAGGAGGAGAGGAGGAGGGAGGAGGAGAGAGGAGGAGAGAGGAGGAGAGAGGAGGAGGAGAGGAGGAGGGAGAAGGACAGAGGAGGGAGAGGAGGAGGGAGGAGGAGAGAGGAGGAGGGAGGAGGAGAGGAGGAGGGAGGAGGAGAGAGGAGGAGAGAGGAGGAGAGAGGAGGAGAGGAGGAGGGAGGAGGAGAGGAGGAGGGAGGAGGAGAGAGGAGGGGAGAGGAGGAGAGAGGAGGAGGAGAGGAGGAGGGAGGAGGAGGGAGGAGGGAGAAGGACAGAGGAGGGAGGAGGAGAGAGGAGGGGAGAGGAGGAGAGAGGAGGAGGGAGGAGGAGAGGAGGAGGGAGAAGGAGGAGGGAGGAGGAGAGAGGAGGGAGGAGGAGAGAGGAGGGGAGAGGAGGAGAGAGGAGGAGGGAGAAGGAGGAGAGGAGGAGGGAGAAGGGGGAGGGAGGAGGAGGGAGAAGGCGGAGGGAGAAGGAGGAGGGAGGAGGACAGAGGAGGGGAGAGGAGGAGGGAGGAGGAGAGGAGGAGGGAGAAGGACAGAGGAGGAGGAGAGAGGAGGGGAGAGGAGGAGAGAGGAGGGGAGAGGAGGAGGAGAGGAGGACAGAGGAGGGAGGAGGAGAGAGGAGGAGGGGAGAGGAGGAGAGGAGGAGAGAGGAGGAGAGGAGGAGGGAGAAGGAGGGAGAAGGACAGAGGAGGGAGGAGGAGAGAGGAGGAGAGAGGAGGAGGGAGGAGGAGAGGAGGAGGGAGGAGGAGAGAGGAGGAGAGAGGAGGAGAGAGGAGGAGAGGAGGAGAGAGGAGGAGAGAGGAGGAGAGAGGAGGAGGAGAGGAGGAGGGAGAAGGACAGAGGAGGGAGAGGAGGAGGGAGGAGGAGAGAGGAGGAGGAAGAAGGAGGAGGGAGAAGGACAGAGGAGGGAGAGGAGGAGGGAGGAGGAGAGAGGAGGAGAGGAGGAGGGAGAAGGAGGGAGGAGGAGAGAGGAGGGGAGAGGAGGAGAGAGGAGGAGGGGAGAGGAGGAGAGGAGGAGAGAGGAGGAGGGAGGAGGACAGAGGAGGGAGGAGGAGAGAGGAGGAGGGGAGAGGAGGAGAGAGGAGGAGAGGAGGAGGGAGAAGGACAGAGGAGGGAGGAGGAGAGAGGAGGAGAGAGGAGGGGAGAGGAGGAGAGAGGAGGAGGAGAGGAGGAGGGAGAAGGACAGAGGAGGGAGGAGGAGAGAGGAGGAGGGAGGAGGAGAGGAGGAGGGAGAAGGACAGAGGAGGGAGGAGGAGAGAGGAGGAGAGAGGAGGAGGGAGGAGGAGAGGAGGAGGGAGGAGGAGAGAGGAGGGGAGAGGAGGAGAGAGGAGGAGGAGAGGAGGGGAGAGGAGGAGAGAGGAGGAGGGAGAAGGAGGAGAGGAGGAGGGAGAAGGGGGAGGGAGGAGGAGGGAGAAGGCGGAGGGAGAAGGACAGAGGAGGGAGGAGAGAGGAGGAGAGGAGGAGGGAGAAGGACAGAGGAGGAGGAGAGAGGAGGGGAGAGGAGGAGAGAGGAGGGGAGAGGAGGAGGAGAGGAGGACAGAGGAGGGAGGAGGAGAGAGGAGGAGGGGAGAGGAGGAGGGAGAAGGAGGAGGGAGAAGGACAGAGGAGGGAGGAGGGGAGAGGAGGAGAGAGGAGGAGGGAGGAGGAGAGGAAGAGGGAGAAGGAGGAGGGAGAAGGACAGAGGAGGGAGGAGGAGAGAGGAGGAGAGAGGAGGAGGGAGGAGGAGAGGAGGAGGAGGGAGAAGGACAGAGGAGGGAGGAGGAGAGAGGAGGAGAGAGGAGGAGGGAGGAGGAGAGAGGAGGGGAGAGGAGGAGAGAGGAGGAGGAGAGGAGGAGGGAGGAGGAGAGGAGGAGGGAGAAGGACAGAGGAGGGAGGAGGAGGGGAGAGAGGAGGGGAGGGAGGTGAGGAGAGAGAGAGACAGAGAGAGAGGAGGGGAGTGGAGGGGAGAGAGGCGTGGGGGAGGGGAGAGAAGGAGAGGAGGGGTGAGCGGAGTGGACAGAGGAAGGGAGAGGAGGAGGGGAGGTGAGGGGAGTAAAGGGAGGGAGGAGAAGAGGAGAGAGATAAGGGAAAGAAAGGAAAGAAAGAAAAGAGACAGAAGATGTGAGACAGAGGAGAGAGAAAGAGAAAAGAGTGGAGATGAAAGAGGAGACATAAGAGATCGGAGAGAGAGGAGAGGACAGCAGAGAAGGGACAGAGAAGAGACAGAAGACAGACAAAGGAGATATAGAGAAGAGAGAGAGAAGAAAGACGAGAGAAAGAGGAGAGAGAAGAGGTGGAAGAGAAAGAGGCAAAGGAGATATATAGAAGAGAGGATATAGAGGAGAGAGAGGCGAAAGAAGAGAGACAGCGGAGATACAGGAGAGAGGAAAGAGAGAAGTTACAAAGGAAAGACAGAGGAGAGAGGAGAAAGAAGAGACAGAAGAGAAAGAAGAGAGACAGTGGAGATATAGAGGAGAGATGAAACGGAAAGAGGGGAGATGTAAAGAAGAGAGACAGGAAAAAGAGACAGTAAAAAGAAGAGAAAGAGGAGGAGTGGTTCAGTCAGAGTACAGACACACTGGAGTAGGACGTGGTCCACACTCACCTGTCCTTGAGGCCCTTGAGCTGAGCGGGCAGGGACAGCTTCTTGTAGAACTCTTGCAGTTTGTGGGTGAATTCTGTGGTGAACTCGCCCATCACCATTTGTCTTTGTAGCCACGAGATCACTCTGAAATAACAAGAGCTCGGGTTTAGAACACAAGCACTTATTGAATGCAGATGTCTACATTTTGAGGGCTTGTACCAATGACATTAATCCATAATGTAATAATCTTAAACGAATTTTAAAAATGCGACAAAAAGCGCACACCACAGACACTAAGAGAATCTCATTTGATTTTAAATCTTCAATCGCAAAGAGCAGCAGGATATGTCTGCGGACCACAGGCTATAAAGTTGTGAGCGCCGTCGTGTCAACTGTTTCCTGTCTACAGTAAAACTACTCGCTTTGAGACTCTTAAGTGTTCAAAAGATCAGCGCACTGCACAATTTTCCAGCCAAAATCTGGAAAATTCTCCTATAGTGTGGTCTTTAGACCCAGTTTACTGATCCACAAGGGAAATGATTTGGACAAAGTAGCTCACACATCACAATATATTATAATAACAAAGAGAAAAATAAATAAATAATAAATGGTAATAAAATTCTAAAAAAGTAGCAAACATAGCAACAGACTGGTGTCAAAATAAGGCATAATTATACAAATATATGTGCACAAGTAAAAATAAAATATAGAAATATAGTAATACAAATATATGTCAGAGGTCGTAAGGAGAAACAGAACAAAGATGATAGTTGACAGGACATAGGGTTATCTGTTACATAAGTCAAACCTTTACCAATCAGTTTGACTTGTTTCTTTTATCAAGTCATTTTAGATGGATATTGTGATTTAGAATGTGCAAATTATAACAAAATGATCCATGGGTGTGATAGATTAGAACTATATAGCAGACATGAGCATAATAGGTCTTCTTTGCACAGTCAAGTTTTTGGTTGGGGTTTCGTCACCTTCTTGTTTCTATGGACATGTCACTGCTCTGCCAGGAAAGTTCCACAGTATGGCATTAAACAGCTCTACCTTGCATTTATTCAATTACAGATGGTTTTATGGTTTAAAAATACCTAGAAAAACAGGCATTCTGACTGTGAGCGGGGTCGCCTCTCCACAGATCTGACCTGTAACTTGGTCTGGTTTGGTCTCCATGAAGATAGAAAGGTTTAATGCCATACTGTTAAACATTCCAGACAAAGCAATAACATCTCTATGGAGACAAGCATTTGACAGACCCTCCACCAGAAATGTTAAACAACGCACCTTTAAATAAGCTCATTTTATACATGTATTAAATATTTGAAATTTGTTTAAAAATAAATAAAATTCATTTTTCAACATAGCTCCCACCTCTGTACACAGGCAAAGCACACGCAACAGTAAACAATGCCAGTAGAGGCTCAGACTGTCGACTGGGGTTGTCAAAAGTATCTAAAATCAGATACTAATCCATCAAAATTAGTATAGAAACTAGATACTCAGCTGGGCAGGTCTATTCCTTAGTATTGAAATTGAGAACTTTTAGAATCATGACAACACTACTGCAGACAGAATCTAATGAGAATAAGTGCATACCTGTTTATTAGTTGTGTTCTTGCTTCAGGAGCATTAGACATTGGAGTCTGTAGTGCAACCGCGCTAAGGACAGGACAAAACTATGTTAGAGTCACTTATTAAAGCTACAATAGTCTGTGAAGATCTCCACTACCAGGCAAACATTTGGACACACTTTTTTCTTTTTCTTTTTTTTTTTCAACAAAGCAAAGGCTGGATACTCTGAGGATTTTAATATAAAATACACAAAATAAATAGTAGTTATTTATGTTTTTCTTTGGTACATAATTCCATACAGCTTGCAACATATATTTGATGTGTTCTGTGTGTATATAAAACATAGAAAGTAGTAAACAAGAAAAAACACTGAATGAAAAGATGTGTCCAAACATTGACTTCTAGTGTTCATAGAGAGAGCTGTACCCAGACTGAGGGTAGTGCCTCACAAAGGCCTCTGCGGCCCCCAGCTGCATGATGGCCCCCGCTCTGCTGTCCTGTCTTTCTGCCAGGTCCAGGAAGGAGCCAACACACTCGTAGACCGGGGTATAACTGTAAGACAACCACACACTCACACACAGGACTGTATACCTGAATGCTACTGAGATACTGTATCTCCTTTAGAACATGGCACTGATAACTTACTCATGAACCCAGCCTTGTCCTGTGGGGCTGTATTCTTCTGCTGGTTTCCCACTCAAATATGTTGAGAAACTGACAGATAGCTCTTCTTTGAACCTCTGCAGCAACATTTCTGAAAATAAAACCGTCAAATAAGAAAATAAGCAAAAGGTAAAAAGGGTGGTGTCTGATGGATGTGTGTAGTTGCCTGGCCAGCCGAATGCATGTTTTTCTAATACTTTACATGGACATGTAGTCTGGGCCAGAGGCCTTCTTTCAGAGTGCCATAGGTTTGAAATAATTAACTCCACACAAACAGGGTAGCCTATCTGTGCTCCTGAGGCGGTACCTGCATGCATGAGGTGTTCCTGTGGTGGTACCTGAGTGCCTGAGGTGTTCCTGAGGAGGTACCTGAGGAGGCTCCTGAGGTGCTACCTGTGTGCCTGAGATGGTACCTGCGTACATGAGGTGGTACCTGCGTGCCTGAGGTGGTACCTGTGTGCCTGACGTGGTACCTACGTACATGAGATGGTACCTGCGTACATGAGGTGGTACCTGCGTGCCTGAGGTGGTACCTGTGTGCCTGACGTGGTACCTGTGTGCCTGAGGTGGTACCTGTGTGCCTGAGGTGGTACCTGTGTGCCTGACGTGGTACCTGCGTACATGAGGTGGTACCTGTGTGCCTGAGGTGGTACCTGTGTGCCTGAGGTGGTACCTGCGTACATGAGGTGGTACCTGCGTGCCTGAGGTGGTACCTGTGTGCCTGAGGTGGTACCTGTGTGCCTGAGGTGTTCCTGAGGAGGTACTTGAGGAGGTACCTGCGTACATGAGGTGGTACCTGCGTGCCTGAGGTGGTACCTGTGTGCCTGAGGTGTTCCTGAGGAGGTACTTGAGGAGGTACCTGCGTACATGAGGTGGTACCTGCGTGCCTGAGGTGGTACCTGTGTGCCTGAAGTGATACCTGCGTACATGAGGTGGTACCTATGTGGTACCTGAGTGTATGAGGTGGTACCTGCATGCCTGAGGTGTGAGTCGATCTCACACAGTGTCAGGTTAAAGGTCTGCAGACCTCCAAGCAGGCTGCTGTTCCTCTGGTTGTTCCAGAAGGTGCTCTTCTTGTGGCTGTTGCAGTGACACACTCCACTGGAGCTCCACTCCTTACACTGGGACACACAAGCACTTTACATTACACTCGCATTTCCAAATGTGTCAGTTGTAGAGGTGCGAGATATTAAATGGATATTATTTTAATTATCTTAATTATGTTATTATCTATCAGTGTTCCTTTTTGCTTGCCTACGCCAAACTTTGCTTGTCCCCACTCCCATAGGGATCCACTTCTAGGTGGCGCTGTTGAGTCGGGTCATTTTGGGCATTGACGCGATGGCAATTTTATCAAATTTTTCGCCGGGACGGTCAATCCCATACCCAGTTTGGGGAGTTTTAGTCGACGTTTAGGCCCTCAAAATCGCAATTGTTTGCAAGGAAAAATTATAATAGAGAAGAAAAAAGCGGCGAAGAAGAGGCATCGACATCGAATGGCCCTCGCCTTTGCGCTCAGCCGACCCACCACTCATCCAGGATGGCGCCATCTCCATGATCTTATTGCTAGGCTTGGCCAGGACCTCAGCTGGAGGATTTTTTTATTTATTTATTTTTTACCTATGGAGCATGTTTTTGGGTTGATGGGGGAAACCGGAGTGCCCGGAGGAAACCCACCCAGACACAGGAAGAACATGCAAACTCCACACAGAAAGGCCCGGGCAACGTGGGGATCAAACCCGTAACCTTCTTGCTGTGAGGCGTGAGTGCTAGCCACTCAGCCACCGTGCCGCCATGTATATGTTTTTGGAAAGCTCTCGAGATTCCCAGTTATTCACCATTTCGTCTGATCCTCCCACTGACCTGCCATTGACTTCCTTTTATTTTATTTGACCAGTTCTAAATACGGCTGGGACACTGCTGTTAATGCAGGGGGCGACCGAGAGGCCCTGTAGGGGCTCAGTGCTAATCAAGATATTAATTTTGGTCAATATTGCCAACCCAGTCAGAACTGAAGAAGCAGCTTGGATGAGCTGAGAAACCTGGATGAGCTGAGAAACGTATTCGACCAAATAAACTCTGTCCAGTTGACAAACTGAATTTCTCCGTTTGCAACCCAGTCAATTGTCAATCAAAAAACACTGAATAGCTACAGTTTACATACACAAAACATGGCATACTCCTGAGTGAGTTTCTTTTCATTGACCTGTTTATTAACAGGTTAACTCGTAGCCCTCAAACATTTTAAACCAAGTACCAACTCAGAGAATATTTGAATTCCAATGAATCTTCAAGACTACACAATACAACAGGTTTTGTGCTGAACAGACCCACCTGTGAGGCTAGCTTGTCGCAGATGTAGCAGAAACACTGTTCACACATGAGCTGGTTGTTGTGCACGGGAGCGCTGATCTCACACTCTGTCGCCCTGAACGCCACAGCCAAACAATTGGTTAGGTTTATATACAGTAGTGTTGTCAAAAGTATCGAAAATCAGGTACTAATCAATACTAAAACTACCATCAAAACCAGATACTCATCTGAGCAAGTATCAATACTACAAAAGTCATAATAAGCATAGTAATAGCACCGATACGATACTGGTGTTGGATATCTGCACTGATACTGAAAATTTTGGTGGATCAGATATCGGCTTCCAAGATATCAGTTCTGCCGATATCTCATTTTGGTCATTAGGGTAATAAGACGATTTATTGCCCAATGTTGACCAAACGTCTCGAAATATTAAACTTGTATTTTAACAAACCAGTTGTGTAATTACTTTAAATGATAAATCAGTTGATATCAGGTATCGGCCAAAGTATCAACTTCGGTATCAGAACAGAAAAAGCTGGATTGGTGCATCTCTAATTGACAGGATAGAAATGAAGCTTTCCTGAATAGCTTTAGAATGATCTTGAGCTGCATCAGAACAAGTCTAGTGCGTGCGTACATAAAGGGCTGGACGGGGCAGTCGTAGCGAGCGTGGGGCAGTACGTCAGCACGCCGAGAGAACGTCACCACCAAGTCCTCCTCCACGCCGCTGCTGGATAATACGCCGTCTGAAATAAAAGAAACGAGGAATTTGAGAATTCTTTAGTAGGTTTTAGAGTAGAATGTTTCACCGTATGGCATGAATGGAATGTTTCTAACTTCATGGAGAGTAAACCAGACCAAGTTACAGGTCAGATCTGTGGAGAAGCGACCCCACTCACAGTCAGAACGCCTTTTTTTCTAGGTATTTTATGAAACCATTTGTAATTGACGGTAGAAGTGTTTAATGTCATACTGTGGAATGTTCCAGGCAGAGCAAAAAGAAACAAGCAGGTGACGGACCCCCAGCTGAAAAGTCACAAAAAAAGTTACAAAAATGAGACAAACTACATCATATCTGAAGAAGCGATGCTAGAAACACAAATGTTCAAATCATTTCATATCGTCAACATAAAGCTTTTGTCACTTGTGGACTTACTCACAGTGGAAAGAGGAACCACAATTTCTACTCAAGAGTACTGTTACTTCAATTACAATATTATTCAAGTGGAAATAAAAGTATTTCGCTTGGAAAGTATTCTGAAAAGTATAATTTTTTTTTTAAAGTTTCTCGCAAGAACATTAATTATCGCAACAACCCAGTGTTCTCCATTTTACTGAAATGTACTATTTTTGAAAGTAAAATTGACAAAAAGGCAGATTTTAGTCATGATTTTCCTTGTTTGGTCTTGGTTTAGTCAGTGTTAAGTTTTTATTTTGACACTGTTTGACTTGTAAATAAAGATCTTGGCCAGAGAAAAGAATTGGTTTGAGAGGGGAGTTAAAGAGGCTATTTTTGTCAAGAAAGAGAATCCTTCTTTGAACAGAAACGGAGGTCTCAGACATCATTTGTCTCCCATTTATAACTCTATCCTCAAACCTAAATCAAAACAAACAGAAAACAATAGGGCAGCCAGGTCAGGTTCAGAGGTGTGAAAACACCCGTCATGGCCCTGAATGGATATGCTAACTACTCCCCCACTCCCACTCCATATTGAATAGGCCCACCTAACTAACAGAAACTGTAAACAAATAGGTGTGGTAGTCTCAGAGTAATTTCATTGTAATTAGCTCCTCCCTTCAGGCAGATATAAAACAGTGTCCACCAGCATCTGACCAGAATTGAAGAAGCAGCTTGGGTGAGCTGAGAAACATATTCGACCAAATAAACTTTTGTCCAGTTGACAAATTGAATTTCTCCTTTTGCCATGGATTCTACCTGGACGACTGAGGGATTCTACACACAATTGTGACTATCACAATTTCAATCTGATGGCAATTAATCCTGAAGCCCTATTTAAACTTACATAATTACATACATGTTACGTCAAACTTCCACCGGAGTAGATCATACAGGTGTTTACCATTCTTGTGGACAGGCTCCTCCTCCACAAACAGCACAGACACCTCTCCTTCCTCTGGCTCATCTTCATCACTCGATACGATAATGACCTCCACGGTGTCCACTGCGGCGCACATCACACGTCTCCTTCAAGAGAAACAGAAAAAAGCATTTACAAACGCATAGGGATGGGAGGATGCAGGGAATTACATGATGGCTGGAATGATCATTTTTAAGGCTTTTTTTTTTAAATTATGAATTTCCCGGAACCTCTCATTAAAATTTGAGAGAAAAACTAAATATGCAAGGGTTGTGCGTTAAACGTGTGTGAATGAAACAAAACACAACTCCAGGTCTGTTTTTGATGAGGAAACAACATTATAACAGATCAGAAAATTGCATAATATGGGCCCTTTAACTCAATCAAGCCTGTCAGGTTAAGGTCAGATCTGTGGAGAGGCGACGCCACTCACTGTAAAATAATGTTGTTGTTGTTTTTTTGTTTATTTGTTTGTTTTTAATGGTATTTTGAACAATAAAAACACCTGTAATTAAATAAATGCATCATATATAAGTTTAATGCCATACTGCGGAATCGCCACTGGTGATGGACTTCTCACCAAAAAGTTACATATACCTTAAACTTTTCTGCATAGATAGGCCACTACAAATGTTATAACCTGCAAAAAGAGTCTGTGTCATTGTGGGATTTTGACGTCCATATTTCAAAATAAAATTTAACTGAAATACACAGATGGCAACTAATTCAATGTCTGATTGGTTAATCCTGGTTAAAATCCGGTCTAGTCCTGTTTTAGTTTCGGTTTCGGTCCTGTCCTCCGATGACAAAGCTACTTAAACAAACGCATGACAATTTAAAAAAGCGAAATGACAACGTTATTACACACAGCCCAATGGCAAGTTTTGCAAGGCACTTTCCCGTCTTTAAAACTCGTTAAACACAATGACATGTGGCGCAAAATCATTACGACTAACTAAAATTTGTAAATAAAACGTGCGATTGTCTCCAAAATGAAGTTTTCTTACCTTTAAAGCTAAAAATCTTCAGCAAAATTCAAGTAAACAGTAGAAACGTTTCGCGCGCGGAGCCCGAACTCGTACCGGAAATGACGCAGGGTCTTCCGTGTATCTGGAAGTAAAAATAAATAAATAAATAAATAAATAAAAATACATAAATAATAAAATACATATATAAGAAAAAAAAACTAACAAGTGAAAAAAGCTAAAAATAATAATAAAAATTAAGTGTGTCAGGATGTGCTTGTCTCGAGGGTTACGGACACAATGCACCTGTCCGTTTTGTATGTATGTATGTATGTATGTATGTATGTATGTATGTATGTATGTATTTATTCATTTATTCATTTATTTATTATTATTATCGTTATTTTTTTTAAGAAATTGTACTTCGCATTCTTTTCTAAAACTATACGTTTAATTTACTTATTTACTATTATATTATTATATTCATATTTATCACAGGGGAGGACACCTAAAATAAATATTGTTAAAATGCTAATAGTGTTGTAAATTCCATAGTTTAACTGTTAGTTCAGTAAGTGTTTATTTATTTCAGGCACTCTTAGGCAGGTCAGGGTTCCTTGGGAGCACCATGGTTACGCTGTTACTTCTGGCCTAACTGCTGTAGCTTCAGTTCATTACCTTTAACCGATCTAAGTCTGTGTGTATGAAAGAGATTACCAGATGAAAGGACAGACACCAGACAGACACAAAGATACAAGAAAGGACATTAAAGCTCCTCAAATCCATTCAAGTGACCTCATTTACTCTCTGACCGGAGTATTGTTTGGATGAAGTGTCCCAGTACACAGTCTACAGTCCAGTAGTTAGGACTTTCACAATAGCATTGGTTAAGCATAAAAATGAGTGAAGAGAGGACAGAGGATGATGATGCAAAGGTCAGCGCTTGGATTCCAGCTCCCACAAGTTCTGTTGTGTCGCTGGGCAGGACACTTCTCACCTGTCTTGCTGTCAGTGTCTGCAGTGCACGGCTATGTGAATGTGAATGGTTGATGAGAAGGTTTTAGTTTACATCTATTAGACCTGTCCTACTTTACTCAGTTTTGTCAGCTATAATGTTCACCTTATGCACTTCTAGGCTGCTTGAATTGTAAGGTATGGCCTCTTTCAACTCAAAAATAATTTTATGTAGTGGAGGAAAGGGTTGAATACAATTATATGGTTAAAATATACGCTTGTACTGTCGAGCCAAGTACATATACTCTAAAGTACTAGCTACAGTTGAGTGCAATATAGGTCCTATTTTATACAAACTTGACTCTTGTGAGCTTTAGGCCATGTTATAATGCTGTTACACTTTGTTGTGTTTTGTTTTATTCACACATTTGAGAAATCCTTTATTATTAAACTGTCTGCATCTCCAAAGCTCAAAATGCTCCTTGTGAAGTCATGTAGTGGTAGTTTTCAAGTTAACAACTACCCTTTACCTTTAATTCAGTAGAGATCAGTAATTCCATGGTTGAAGTCATCCAAATGATTCTAGTGAAGGTGTGTGGAGTTTGAAAACACATCGGAGCACTTCCTGTATTACCACATGTTAAACATGTGTGAATTAAACCAAGTACAACTCCAGGTATGTTTTTGATGAACAACATTATAACAGACCAGAAAATTGCGGAATATGGGTCCTTTAACCCCTAACAATTCCAGGCCATTTTTGTGAATTTGCTTTTGCTCTGACCTCTCCCAACTAAAATGTCTGCCATTATTGAACCCTCAGTTGCATATACACAAGTTTGGGGGTTTTGTTTGGTAACACCCAATAGTTTTACCCACAGGTGTCAGAATCACTGCAAGTATGTCTGGTAGGTATTTATACACTCTGGAACACACATAAAATGATTTTTGTCATCCTCACCTAAATTTTTTCGTTAAAATTAATGTGTAGAAGGCTGCATTAGGCAGCTGGGGACTGAAACGCCCTTTATTTCAATTGAAAACAATGCTGACCTCTCATATTTCAAATTTGATGAGAATATCTATAAAAATTAGAATTTTAGACTACTTTTTTGTTAGTATATCCAGGCGTTTTATAGAGGGACTTTTGCTTTATCCAAATGGAGACATGTGGAAAACGTTTGAAAAAAATTCAATAACTTTTGAACGCTTCAACCCAGACTTCAATGAGGGCTCTACTGAAAGCTTACATTTAGAGGAATCTTTACACACCAAGCTGCTCTATTACTTATGAAAATATATATAGCATATCAAAACAGAATACAAAATGTATATTTGTATAAAAAAAATTTATGGGTCAAAAATTTCTCACACTGCGAAATGTAAACAAACACACATTGCAAACTGTAAAAATGCTTTGGTTTCTTCTATGGTCTTTGTTCTTTGTGCCAATCATTATAACAGTCTCTTTGTTGTTGGAAGCACAGGGGCACATCACAGGTAGAACATTTTACAGGTGTTTTAGCATGACACTTCCTGCACTTCAGTCTGCCTTGTGTCTTGTCACCGCTTGGGATGATGTGCACAAGACGATGATGCCTCTCCTTCCGACTCTCCTCTTCCTGCTGTGTTCTGATGGCTCCTGCCTCTGCCAGCTCCAAGACAAGAGTTTCTCTAAATGCCTTTTGGTGCATTGGGATTTTACCCTTTGATGTGCAATGTTCTTTATAAAGAATGAAGGCATTTACTATGGCAATGTCCAAAAAATGGTAAAAAAAGGTCTTGTACCATTTCTTTGTTTTGTGCAAAACCTCATAATATCTGGTGAGCACATCTGCCAGGTTAACACCACCCATGTGCCTAAGGAAAAACACAAATACATTAGCCAAAAAAAAGCACAAAACTGAGAGGGGTGAAGCAATATTATATCATATACATACTTATTATGGTCCTTGATGGCTGGTGGAATGGGCACATCTCTCATAGTCCAACAGCCTGCATCATCCTTCACTCTGCGCTCCACTGTCTCTTTTCCATGGGCGGTGTGCATGGTGGAGCAGATGAACACATCACGGGTATCTCTCCACTGGACAAAGAGCAAGGGGTCTTCCCGAATCCACCTGATACTGCCACGGGGAGCTCTGGAATCCAGCGCATTTTGTGGAGTCCTGGGGAATCCTTGTCTGTTCGTTCTGATGGTGCCACAGGCTGACACTTTTTTCTGCACAAGATCACGAAATAAAATGGGGCTTGTATAAAAATTATCTAAGTAGAGCTTATAGCCTGTGCCCAGTAAGGAAGTATCCAAAAGGTTCATAACTGAGTCATAACTCAATCCTTTCTCGCTGGCCTGAGAGCTTTTGCCCTCATAAACAAAGAAGTCCCATGTATAGCCTGATTTTGAGTCCGCTAGAACAAACAACTTGAAGCCCCATCGTACATGTTCGCTTTTCAAATATTCTTTGAAGATCACTCTTGCCTTTGAACCCACCGTTCTCTCATCAACAGCAATATGCTGACCAGGCTGGTAATTCTGGCGGCATGCATCTCTCATCTCTGTGTACAGTGGCTTGATCTTGCACAAGCGGTCAAACTCTTCAGTGCCTCTTTTTACTTCATTTTTGGCATCATCTTCTGGACTACTCAAGTGGAGAGCACGGATAATAGAAAGAAATTTCTTTCCAGTCATAACTGATTTAGGGAATGGTAGGCTGTACAACTTTCCTCTTCTCCAATAATCAGTAAGTGAAGGTACTTTTGAGAGTCCCATGTATATAACAAGTGCCAAAAAAGAGAAAATGTCTTCAAGTGTAATGTCCGTCCATGCTCTGTATGCTGATCGGCCATGCGCATTTGTGTTTCTTATTAGTGTTGATAACACAGTGTCAGTAAAAAACAGCTGGAACAGTTCCAGACAAGTGTAGTCTGTGGTGTTAAGAAGTTGGGGTCCAGGAGTCCGTGTAGGACAAAAGGGGAAGGGGGTAGGTGTGATATCAGCAACTTCAGTACAATTCCAACTTCCCTTTGAAGGTGAAGACTGTCTTGCACCATGATCTCTTCCTCTTCCTCTGCCTCTGCCTCTGCCTCTGCCTCTGCCCCTCCCCCGTCCCCTGCCTCTTTTTGCTGTTGTCTCAGTCCGAGGAATCTTTGAGGAGGAAGGGCCTGGTTCAGGTTCAGCTGCAGGCACTGAAGTCAGTCTAAAATGAAAATAACAAAAACATATTATAATACCAGAAATTATTTGTAAACAGTAAGCACTACTATACAGATTACTGTACCGACACTTTTGTACTACTCCTGATAATATTCAACCACTACTTATACTTGCCTCCTTCCCCCACAAGTTGGAAACATTCACACCACATTCACATCTTGCAACTAAGTTCATTCCAACATTGTATACATCTAATGTAGACTTAAACAAACTTTATTGATCCACAAGGGAAATTATTTGGACACAGTAGCGCAAACATCACAATATAATATAATAACAGAGAGTAACAAAAATAGATGGTATAGCAAAAATGTAATGTAGTCTCATACAGTAAGAAATGCACTTAAAATACATTGCATTTATTGATCAAATAAAGTCACTTACTCAAGGTTATCCATATCCACATGGATCTCAGCCAAAACTTCAGTGTCTGGTTTCCAATCAGGGTCTGAGTCATTTTGCCTGTAAAAGAAAGAATAGTGTTTATTTGCCATTACATATGTCTTATTATATGCTGCTGCATACTTTACTCTGGGCATACACGCCTGTAACTACAGTAATTAGAGATAAGAAGTCTGATCAAACCTAACCAAAAGTGCGCCTCCCCAGTGCGCACGGTGTACACAGCTGCTAATGTTTACGCATCTTATATTTCACCTACAATTATATCGATAGAAGAAAAAAAACACACAAACACTTACCCATCAAGAACAACATCCATTCCCTCCAGAAACATTTCCTCTGCCACAGAGTCCACCGCGGACACTTCACTTTCTGCTTCGGATAGCTCCTGATCTGAGGTGTCACTGAGACACAGAGTATAGATTTCGGCAGCTTCCAAGGCCGAAACGGTCCTCTTTTCTGTCCGTTTCGCCATAATTACCACACAAAAACAACGTACAAAGTGTAGGATTTATGCACGGAGTCTCCACATTGCGCTTCTCCTCTTCCTCCTTCTTCTTCTTCTGGAGTTTTATAGCAGCTGGCATCCTAACTGGTGCATCTGCCGCCACCTACTGGTTTTATGTTCTCAGTGCACATTGTACACAGTGATAAGACTTAGATAAACTTTATTGATCCACAAGGGAAA
The DNA here is from genome assembly GCA_029959045.1 of Taenioides sp. WSHXM2023. Classification (NCBI taxonomy): domain Eukaryota; kingdom Metazoa; phylum Chordata; class Actinopteri; order Gobiiformes; family Gobiidae; genus Taenioides; species Taenioides sp. WSHXM2023. The sequence continues at coordinate 32,360,223 of CM057090.1, forward strand.
ATGATTTGGATACAGTAGCTCACACATCACAATATAATATAATAACAGAGAGTAACAAATAGATGGTAAAGCAAAAAGAGCAAGAGACAGGTGTCAAATGAGACATAATTATATAAATAAATGTATATGTACAATTCAAAATAAAATAGAAAAATAAGTAATAAACTATAAAATCACAGCTATAAACAAGAGACAAGAACAACAGTGCAAATAATATGCTGATTGACAGGGCATAAGGTTATCCGTTACTTGAGATTGAGTTGTTATACAGTTGTAGGGAGTATTATCTCCTCTGTCCTTCTATAGTCTAGTGCAGTGGTTGAACAGGAGTGTCCATGATGGAGAGCAAGTGTGAAGTAAAACCATGTCCATTTAGTGCCCTCCTTATTTTCTCAACAAAAAAAAGTTATAAAATATCCACACCCAGTACTAAGCCCCAACCATCAACTTTCTACCCCAACTTCTCCTTCAGCGTAGCTTCCAAATCGTCCCTTGTGATATTTCCTACATCCTCCTCCTTCTTCTTCTTCTTGATAATAATACTAATAACAGCAGTGATCAAATAATAACTAAAGCAAAAATAATGACTCAAATTAATATCCCTAACAAGCTTAAATAAAACTTCGAAACTACTATTCCTTGGGTGCTGCGGCAGTAATTCTAATATTCTTCTAAGGTGATCCCTTTCTTCATTATATTTCTTTCCTCTGTATATTTGTTACAGTCCATAAATACTTGCTCTACTGTTTCTGGTTGGCCACAGTTGTCACAATGCCCGCTGTTATGTTTTCCTAGTTTATGTAATGTATAATTTAATCCGGAACGTCCAAACCTTAATATAGAAATTAAACTGTTTTCCCGTTTCCCATTGTATACCTCACGGATCCCACTTTTTTCTGAATTTTATGACACCATCGACCTCTTCTCTTGATATCCCATTCTTTTTGCCATTTTTGCTTCAGATTTTTACCTCCATTTGACTTAATTTCACTTCTATATCCGCAGTTGATTTCTTGCTAGATTTCTTTGCTTGTTCATCTGCAGCTTCATTTCCTTTGACTCCTATGTGTGCGCTGAAACCCATAAAAACACTGGCACTAATCCCATTCTCAGCACTTCTACAAGAACATCTGGCCTACTGTCTGAATGAGCACTTTGCAAACTGGCTAGTACTGCACTCTCCACTGTACTTGTGTGTGTGGCGTCTGAATGTGACTGACCAGCACTGACTAAGAGACTGGCATTAAAGCAGCTTAAATAAGTACGGTTTGTGTAAAATTTTAGATTAATACTCATTGCAAATAAGAGGAAATTACACTTTATTACCAAAGATTAACTCATAACATAACCTATATTCTAAAATAGAGGCGGGTAGGACTCCGTTACATTTACAGCAGCATACTTTTACTTCTATTTAGCCATCTATTCTAATGTTTTTATTGAAAGGTATTCGAGTAAAAGTTGTGGTTACTCTTCCCAAAATGAAATGATTTGAACGTTTGTTTCTTACGCTGCTCCTTCACATATGTAGTTTCTCATTATACTTTGAAAATGTTTTGTTCTTCCAGTTACATTATCAAATTATAAATCAGATTCCCCTAAATACATTTTTATTTTTACACAATTTCTTGGACCACTACTTTGTATTTCTTGGGGAATATTTTAAAGTAATGATAATATTTAACATGAACACCACTACTGCTTCAAAAATCTTGGCTCAAAAGCAAATTCTAGCAAAAAAAAAAAAACAAAAAAAAAAAAAAAAAAAACTTTAAATGGCCCATTTTACACCATTTTCTGATCCATGTTGTCAGTTTCCAAAATATACCTGGAGTTGTTTTGCTTCACATCACCTTGTGATGTCATATGGCAATACAAGATTCCACTGTTTAGCTCAATACACCTTCACTGGAATCATCTGGATAATTAACCTTGGAATTGCCCATCTTCACTGTCCCAAGTAAAATTTTTTGCTAACGACTTCTGAACCACCCAAATAAAAAAATAAATAAAATCACAACCATTTGAACTCAGACATGTGCGCTTTATTGGACTGATATCTGCATGGCGTCTTCTACACAAACCTCCATCCACCTTTTTTTAGACAAGGCAGACACTTTTACACAACACACGGACCAAGTATCGTTAAGGCTGAAAGTACAAAAACACAATTCAGATTACATAATTTACATATTAATAGGCAATACTACAGAGCTGTTGGGCGTTAGGACCCAGAGGACAAAACCTTCATAGAGGCAAATAAGATGGTGAACGAAACATCTGGAATGACCGTGAACGACAATCATGGTTGCTCCCCGCGTGGTTTTGGGAACGTCTCACCCACCTGCCCCCCCAGAACGCAGGGGCCGGTGGTGGGGGGCGGTAGTTCGGGTTCATAGCAGTGTGTGGGGGGTGGTTCTTAAAGGGGGAGAGGAGAGTGGGTGGGTGTTTGAGGGGGGTGACAGTCAGTTTAGAAGCATTTCCTGTGCACGATGCTGGGGCCGGATTCGTCATATTCCTGCTTGGAGATCCACATCTGCTGGAAGGTGGACAGGGAGGCCAGAATGGAGCCTCCGATCCACACGGAGTACTTCCTTTCTGGGGGAGCGATAATCTGGAAGAGATGAAATTTTAGTTAACAAAAAAAAACAAAAAAAACAAATGTAAACCCCTGCATATTTAGACAAAGTTCTTGTCTCAAATGGAAAACTGGAACTGCTCCTGTTTTTAAACTATACACCTTCACTAGAATCATCTGGATAATTCCAGGGTTGAAGTTGCCAATCCACTAAACAAAATGTAAAAGGTCGCCATCAACTTTAAGATCACCTCATGACATCACAAGGTGGAATAGGATTGAGCTTTGAGTAATCTTGTTAGTGTCTACACCTCCAAACGTGTGTGAATGAAAAACTACTCTAGGTTTGTTTTTGATGAGGTCAGAACATTCCAACATGGTTTAAAGCTCAGAAGAATCCATTTTGTGCAATACCAGACAAACTATGCCAGATACTTCATTGAATTCCCTTTTAAATGTTTCCCCAAAATATCCAAGCATCATTTAACCATTTACCTTCAATATTCTTTACATAAAAAGGATTCCTTCTCCATTTTACATTAAACTTGGGAACTTCTACATAAATTCCCACTTAAAAACAGTGTTCCAGTCATGGTCCTGAGGCTCACCTTGATCTTCATGGTGGTGGGGGCCAGGGCGGTGATCTCCTTCTGCATGCGGTCAGCGATGCCTGGGTACATGGTGGTACCTCCGGACAGGACTGTGTTGGCGTACAGGTCTTTACGGATGTCCACGTCGCACTTCATGATGCTGTTGAAGGTGGTCTCGTGGATGCCGCAGGACTCCATACCTACAAGTACAAGGAGTTAGGATCTGGTTTTAGGTCATGCATTTCTTCATTTCCTGATTCACTGTACGCATTTTAACACCGTGTGTACAAAATTATGGCCAGTTTTAGACAGATTTTTGCATCTTAGATTTACAAGTATCAGGACCAAAAATTCAGTTGCAATTAATGAAACATCATAATTGAGTAACATTCTTCACATCCCAAGAACTTCTCTGCACTTTCAGAAGGAAAGTTTTCTATACAAAAAGCCTACATGTTACACTTCCTGGAAAAAGTTACTGGCAAAACCAATTTAAAAGTGCAGGAATGTAATCCGACAGTGATGGGGAAAACTTTGCATTCTGTAACAATACATTTCATTTTGCAATGCATTTTGTTACTGTCAAATCAGAGTACTGTATTCTGAATACTTGAATATTTTTATATGGAGTTGCATTACATTAGTGCAAGATATGACATAATTAGCTTTTTTGTTGTGCAATTTATAGCCAATTAGATGGGGGGGGGGGGGGGGGACAAACAAACAAAAAAAAAAAAAAAACATGTGCAGTCTTTCCTCATTAATTCCTTACATTAATAACTTTGAGTACAAAGACAAAATTACATGTGTTGTACTCTTAATTTAAGCAACTATTCCGAATACCACCAAATGAAAGTAATTGTACTGAATACAGGTACTCCAAATTAGTGTTCAGAACATTAGCAGTTGCGTCAAACACTTCTAATATGTCGAATACTTATACCATGTGATTGAAAGCTGATTTAGCCTTACAATTGCGATATTCCTGCCAAAATGGGCCAACATTTTACAACCGATGTGAATCTCTAATGAAATGCAGAAGAAAATCTCAGGAGTATTTGGTTGTGAGAATCCCAGTCTGCCAATAGCAACTTCAATACAATGTCATGCCCTGTAAGTCCTTAAAGTGCACTAGTGCTTACCGAGGAAGGAGGGCTGGAACAGGGACTCTGGGCACCTGAACCTCTCGTTGCCGATGGTGATGACCTGACCGTCAGGCAGCTCGTAGCTCTTCTCCAGAGAGGAAGAGGAAGCAGCTGTGGTCATCTCCTGCTCAAAGTCCAGAGCCACGTAACACAGCTTCTCCTTAATGTCACGCACGATCTCACGCTCAGCTGGAAGAGACACGTTCACGGGTTAGATGAACAGATGTCAGGATTCATACATCTAGAGTAAACCTATAAGAGGCGGGTAGTACCCATTTACTTGAGTAAGAAACTACTTTCCACAGTAATTTTACTCCTACCCGAGTACTTAAACTTTATTGATCCACAAGGGAAATTATTTGGATAGAATTATTATAAAATTATTTGGAGTAAGAAACCCAAACCTTTACTTAAATCCGCGAGTGACAAAAGCTTCAAATTGTTGGGAATGTTTTGAACATCTGTTTCTTGCAGCAAGTCTTCAGATATGATTTAGTTTCTTCTTTGTGTAAATCCATTGAAAATTCAGGTTGGGGAATAATTTGTCCTTTAAATTACTATAAATCAAATGATCCTGACAGCATCTGGGAAGACTACTGCTCAAGTGTCATTTTACTGGAGTAACTTCTTGGGTCACTTATTTGCACTTCTAATCTAGTACTTTGAAGTACAGTTACTCTTGTGCAAAACTGGTGCACACAGGCAAGTGGCTTGAACCTCCACTGGACTAAAGGGGAGAGTGAGAGGAGGAGGGGTGGGGTCTGGAGCTATAAGGAACAGTGAACAGGTATCCACTTTAAAGCACCACCACTTCCTCAGCCCTGTGCCCCGTGTACCTGTGGTGGTGAAGCTGTAGCCCCTCTCGGTCAGGATCTTCATGAGGTAGTCTGTGAGGTCCCTGCCCGCCAGGTCCAGACGGAGGATGGCGTGGGGCAGAGCGTAGCCCTCGTAGATGGGCACAGTGTGGGTGACGCCATCCCCGGAGTCCATGACGATTCCTGTGGTGCGGCCAGAGGCGTACAGAGACAGCACCGCCTGGATGGCGACGTACATGGCCGGGGTGTTGAAGGTCTCAAACATGATCTGCGATGGAAGATGCAAAGGATGAGTCAATGTGGAAAATTAAGCTTTACTAAGGAACTTTTCTGGTGAAGGAGCTGACACACGCATGTTGGAATGTTCCACAGTATGGCGTCAAGTTAATGGACTCTCCCACAAATCTGGCCCCACTTTTACAGTAGGCCTAATTAGTATGGAAAATCAGATACGAAAACTAGCATTGAAACTAGATACTCATTTGACCAAGTACAGATACCAAGCTACATTCAAAGGACAAATCAACCTTTCTTGAATAGCTTTAGAATGATCTTTAGCTGTATCAGAACATGTACCACTATGGAACCTACCTGGATGACTGAGAAGTTACAGACATAAGCTCACAATTGAAATTTTAGGATTGTGACAACACTAGGCATTACACAAGTAGTTTCAGCAGTAAAAACAATCTGGTTATTCAATTTAGGACAACATGTTGAATGTCATACTGTGGAACTTTCCAGGCAAGGCAGCGACATTTCCCTGGAGATGAGCAGATGGCGGATTCATCAGAAAAGTTCTAGCGCACGAGGGATTAGATTGGTGCAGCTGTTAACCACACAGAACATTAGACAGGCCAAAAGGATGAATTGGAAATCAAGTGTCACCATCCACGCCAACATCTTAACACTGCATCAGTACTGTTACTAGTTCATGACAGCGCCGCCTAAAGGACTCCATCCACTACTGCAGCTTAGAGAGCCTTAGCTCAGACCGGTAACTGCTAATACTGATCGAGTACTTTCAAACCTTGATGTAATTTGGCAATTTTAGCAACTACGGAGGGGGAGAATGACCGATGCACAGCAGACAAGTTTAATGCTATACCATGGAACACTCCAAGCAAAAACATGTCACCCTCCAACCAGAAAACTTGTTGTAAACTGCTTAAGCTAGTCAAAGTCTGCATCGTTTTCCCCACCCAGTCATTTTAAAGTTAATGGACGCGATTTGCATGAATTTGAGTACAGTAGATATTGTACAAGCAGCTCTTGAGGTCAAAACGAGCCCGCCCGCAGTCGAGTGGAAAGGGTTTTACTGTCCGGTGATTGGGAAGTGCACAGTTAGCATGCTAGTGAGCTTTACAGCATCTGCAAAGTTGCGAAAAGCGCTTCTGAACTTGAGGTGGTGTGTAAATGCTCGCAATAACTTTGGACGGCTGCAAACCAAATAAATCAAGTCTTGTTTTTCACGTTTTAAGACTAAAAATCAGGTACAGCGCGTTGAACATACCAAACTAGACTACCTTAGCGACAAAAACATGCTCCGTCCTCAAGTATTGTAAGAAGACTCCTTGTTAAAATCTGACACTGCTCCTCATGCAGTTAGGGTAATCAAGTCACGGTTGCCAAGTTCACACTGACTGCTCCATGCCAACACACACACATGAGATTCAGGAACCTGAGCGCCCCCAGGAGGTGAAAGATGATCTCAGAAAGGAAACCTGAAGGTCAAGGGGCAGGAGGAGAGACAGGCTGAGAGGGGCAGAAGAGAAGATGGACAGAGTTTACACGCACGCTGGGAAAACGGAATATCTGGTCCAATCAGATGAGAGTCAAGTTTCCGAATGGTTGTAAACACTAGGAGAGGCTTTCAACTGCACTGGTGAGAAAGTCAGCTTATATAGACAGAATGGAGGCACAGTGAAGTAGAGCATACTACATTGCAGTTAGATTATGCCAGATTCAATTAATGATTTGATTTTTTTTTTTTAAATAATTTGCAACAAGCTGGAATTTAAAAATTACAAATAGTCCCATTTACTAACCCCCACAGTGAATTTTAGTAGCATTTTGTCTACATGTATGCAGTAAAACACTTTTGTAAGTTCAACATTTAAGAATTGTCAAGTAGAACCCTGGTAGATTAGATTCTGTGCGCCAATCATTACATTAATACATTTTAAAATTTACACAGGCTCTGATATCACTTGTGTCATTTACCAAAACAAACTCAATTTCACATTTTGAAATTTAGAATGAATCCGTTTACAAACATGAGTCTAGATTTGGGAGCGTACAGAATGCAGAAGTTCTAGTCTCTGCAGTAGAAGACTGTCTAGGCAAGTTACCTGAGTCATCTTCTCCCTGTTGGCCTTGGGATTGAGGGGGGCTTCGGTGAGCAGGACCGGGTGCTCTTCAGGGGCCACTCTGAGCTCGTTGTAGAAGGTGTGGTGCCAGATCTTCTCCATGTCGTCCCAGTTGGTGACAATGCCGTGCTCGATGGGGTACTTGAGGGTCAGGATGCCCCTTTTGCTCTGGGCCTCGTCTCCCACGTAACTGTCCTTCTGTCCCATACCCACCATCACACCCTGCGCAGAGGAGGAGAGTTTAGGGAAGGTTCAACAGGGCAACAAGTGTCCAAATACCACATCAGCCATGAGGAAATCTACAGAGGGATGTCATGCCACAGTAGCAGTTTGATAAAATTTATGTACCGCTGGTAAGAACAATAGTTTGAACTAATGTCTACAAGTCAAAATATTTACAGTAAAGTTATACATTTTGCCACAGTAAATCTATACCTCAGAGGGTAAACATTTCAGCAGATATAAGCACAATGCACATGCCCTGTACCTGATGCCTGGGGCGCCCCACAATGGAGGGGAACACAGCGCGTGGAGCATCGTCTCCTGCAAAGCCAGCTTTGCACATTCCAGATCCATTGTCAACGACGAGGGCGGCAATTTCCTCTTCAGCCATTTTCTGGGAAACAAGAGAAAAGTTAAACTAAAATCATCTTTGGTTGGGTCGAATCCCTGTCATACACAAGTTCGGACGCTGGATGTCGCAGTGGCGCAGTTTCCAGTTACATGCCAGGCCAAGGAGACAAAAGGCTTTTCTGCCTGGCTCTGGCCATGGCCATATAAGGCAAAAGTGAGCAGGGCTGAGGCTCCGCGACAGCCCGCTCCGGGAACAGCTCAGCCTCCAATGACAACGCGCACAGCCACTCCCTTCACCCGAGCATCAGCGCTCCTCCAGCGGCCACGGCAGCGCTGCGGCCGGCTCACACGCAGCTTCTCCGCTCATAAATGAGTCATCTCCCAGCAGTGTTTCATTACTTCACACCCTGAGCCGTTATCCATGCGTAAGCCGCTCCCGGTGAGCTGCCAGAGCGCGGTTGTAACCTGGAAGGTCAGGCTTTTTAACGCAGACGGATTACACTAATGAAGCGATGACACAAGAGCCGCTGTCTGCTCCACGCCTCACAGAGCAGGTCACCAGCACAGCCCCATTTCCAAGAGACTGTGGGACTAGCCTACTTTAGGTTCTACTGTTACATTGCTATTAAAATAACAACCATTCAAACAAACACTACATTTAGTGACATTTGCAGAACTTTTCATTGATTAAAGTGAATGAATGACGCCCTACAAGTGATCCAGCCTCAGAAGGAACGTCACAACTTGGCAAACCGATAAAACCATCTTATCCTCCAAATATCCAAGCGCAAACGCCATTTTACGCACGCACATCCCCGTACCGAGCCGTGCCCGTGCGGAGCCTTACCTCTGTGGTGGGTTTGAGCTGCAGGAGAACTGAGGAGGCTACACTCCGCCGGGGCTTCTGCTCCTGAGAGGGACTGTGATAGCAGACAAGCGGGCGCACGGCTTTTATACCGGCTCGTCCTGCAGCCCCTCTCCATATAAGGCAAACTTTGGCCAGGGCGCGCTCGGATTGGTCCAGACGGCTCCGGTAGGCGTGGCGGATGCAGATAATGGTGAGCCAGGCGCAGGGTGTGATGGAGATGGTATGGTTCATATAGGACAAATGAATTAGCAGATGCTTTTTTGGAATTATAACACTAACTCAACTTAGCAATCTACTCCTTCATACACAAATGATTCTTATTTCTCATAGTTGTAAGTTTTCTTTTTGATTTGGCTAAAACCAACTTGGGTATGTAGCCTGTAGTCTGCCTCTGAAACCGAACAGAAGAGAAATGTAAAATGTATACCAAATGAAAGAGCAACATCTCAGCTATTTTTGGTCTTGTCACTCTGTCTCTGTCTCTTGTACACACCAAGAATTATAAGAGGTCAAACACGAGGTTGGATGGCTGTCACACTCATCTTTATCAACCATTTTCAAACTAAAATGAATGTTATTATTTATGATGATGGTATTTTTAGCTTGGGTGTATATAGTCGTTGTTTCTACAAGCCAATTTCATGCAAGTAATGGGTGCACAGTGTGACGGGGCATCTGAAGTTCTGACATCTGGTTTGGGTCAGAGCGATTAAAGAGCCATTCTGACCAAACCCTGTGAACTGTGCTGTAGAGCTCACACTGGTGTCAAATTAACTCAATGACACTAGAGAAACCTCCTTTTTCAGATGTGAACATAATCCATTGGTGATGTTTTGTTTTAAAGGGGGTTTCACTGTGGGACGACCTGCCCCAGACCACAGGGCACGTCTCTGGGCTGTGACTTAAGTTATTTTCGTCTCGTCGGTTGCATTGATCATTACAAGAAAGTTATACTTGTTAAATATTGAAATATGTATTGACTAAATCATTTAAATTTCCTTGAAAGTTATATCAAAATATTGCATGTTAAAACTGTATTTGTGACTATAAAAAAATGTGATATCTCAAGCAAACAAAGATTAAATTAGTTAAAATTCAGGACAGAAGTGAAGACCCAAAAAACACATAAAACTGCTATTTCAAATTTGTGATGAAACGTTTTGTTTTTGAAAAAATGCAGTGTGACAACTTGCCCAGTATGACTACATGCACAAGTCTCCTCTAATTATCCTGTTAAATACTTTGTCTTATTTTTAGGCTATGTGCAATTACTCTTCTTCCTAATTAACTATACAAAAAAGCATGAAAATATATCACACAGTTATAGTAATATCATTTCATTTGGCAAAAAATTATTCTAAAATCTCACTACTAAAGGTCATTTCAAGGTGCTCTAAGTTCTAGTGGATGCCCGTCACCTTGTCTCCACTGAGCTCTTACTGTATTGCTTCTGAAGTGTTCCACAGTATGGCATTAAACGCATATTTGATTTATTCATTTACACGTCTTCTTATCGTTCAGTATGGCATTACCTTCAAAAACATGTATTCTTATTGTGAGCGGCATCACCTCCACAGATCTGACATGTAACTCGTGCTTATACTGCAAGTGTGATGACTTGCAGGCAAAGCAGTCCCATCTCCATGGATACAAGCAGGTTTCGGACTCTCGAACACAAAAAGTACACAGTGCACCTTTAATTTTCTAGTTAGATGAATCAGCTCATTAAACAAGCTCTTATATCACAATATCACCCTGACGACAACAATGACACTGTATTTATTATTATTTATTATTTTTTCTAAGTATTAAGTATTCTAGTATTCTAAGTATTGAGTATTTTGTATAATTCTGACTTGGTTTGGTGGGATAGTACCTGTGGGGAATATTTATCATAGTTTTACATGAGTGAGGAAAAGTACTTTCTTTCATATTTTTTCATGTGGTCTCATATCTTGTGTAATCTCCAGTGGTGGATGAAGTACTCAACTTTGATACTTAAGTAAGCAAAGAAATACTCAAATAAAAGTAAAAGTATTCCATGAAAAAAAAATCGTTTTAAAGTACCTGTTTAAAAAGTACTTCAGGAGTAAAAAGTAAAAGTATTTCATGCAGATTTTGATGTCTAATAAAGCTTCAGTTGTAGTGATTTTTTAGTTGTATATTTTTGTGTTAAAAACAAACCCACAGCCTTTTCAGCACGTCTCAGACAATACTAAAAAATACTTTTACTTTTCAGTCCTGGTCAAAAATGTAGTTGTATAGAAAGTACAGATACCTGCTCTCAAATGTAGTGAAGTAAATGTAAGAAGTATCCATTTTAAAATGTAAGTAAAGTACAGATACCTAAAATGTATACTTCAGTTCAGTACTTTACTACTTTTACTTTGTTACATTCCACCACTGGTAATCCCTTAGTGGTCAAGTGTACAAAAATACAAGAGGTAGCACTGAAGCACCATATTTGGTGTCATGTTTTGTGTCAAAATGTCACAGTATATTGTATTCCTTCATCACCGACATTGTCTCGTTACATAAAAGACATACCAGTTTATCTCCTTGAAGTACAAACACGTATTCACTTTCCCATCTTTCCTGAAATAGCCGTCCTTCTGCATCAGTTTTTCTTTTCTTGGACATTTTGGTTGACTTTTCTCAGCCAGTGTGTGTTGGGAAATCGCAAGTGGGGAAACACCCTGCTCTAGTGGCGGGATGCAGTCACTTCGCGGGAAACAACTGTGGTGCATTGTGGGAGACAGAGTAGCAGCCCAGAATCACAACATAATAATAAATTATACCTTTAATTTAACCCCCTTGCCACATGTGGTTTAAACATTGATTCAACAAAATAAGTGTTGTCATCTTTTTTATTTGTCTAATCGTAACTATTGTGCACTGTAGTCAAGTTTTAGCTCTTGTTAAAGCGGACCTATTCTGCAAAATGGACTTCTTAGAGCTTTCAACCATGTTCTAGTTGTTTCCTTCTCATTGACCCTCTTAAAGTATTTGGAGTGATTGGTGCATGTTTGAGCAATCTTTACTCGCTTATTTTCAAGACGCCATTTTGCAGATCAGCCCCTGTTTTCCCCTTTTCTAATGTTGTTTCCTCATCACAAACAGACCTGGAGTTGTGTTTTGTTTCATTCACACATGTTTAACACACAAACCCTGCAGATTTAGGCTGAGTTCTTCTCTCAAGCAGGAAACACTCTGTTCCACTTTGTGATGTCACAGGGTAATATAATAAGTGCTCCACTGTGTTTCTAAACTCCGCAAATCTTCACAAGAATCATTTGGATGATTTCCGCCCTGGAATTGCAAATCTCTACTGAACTCGAAGTTAAAAAGTAGCTGTTCACTTGAAAACTACTGCTTCATGACATCACAAGGTGGAACAGAGCGGTTTGAGCTTTAGAGATGTAGACAGACTAATAATAAATGGTTACTCAAACATGTGTGAATGAAAAAAAAAAACACAACAAGGCATGTTTTTGATGAAGTGACAACATTTGAACAAGGGTCAATTTTGCGTAATATATTATACCTTTAAAAAACATAATAATCCACAGGTGAGTGTAGAGGCTAATCTTTGACTTCGTTTTCTCCTTGTAACTAATTTAACCTCTTCACAAAAAAAGATGGCTATTGAGCCTGTCTTGCGCGTTTACAACTTGATGTTGTTGCAGTGCGGTAAAACGATCATGTTGCTCCAGCCATCCTTTTCTTTATTTTCAACAAAGTTCAAGAACAACATTTCTTCACGTGTAATTACATGAGAATACAACAAATAGGCAGTAGTGCGCCCCCAAATGTGCAAAACATGTATCAGATCTCTTTCTTTTAAATCAAACATATAAAATCATGTACTGAAACATTTTAGATTGCTTTTTAAACAAAAATACAAATTAATTATTATGAACTGTTAATTATTTATGCAAATACGTAAACCTTATAAAATGGTGCTTACACATAGATTATAACCATATAACAGACACAAACACAATGCATAGGTCTCAGTTAACATTGTGGTTGCTAGGTAACAGTTATGGAATGACCTCTATGTATGTCACATCTGCTGTCGTTGTCCAACCAGGAAGTACAATGATAAACTTCACCAATATGACAAAACAGAAAAGATTAAGCAACATTTCTAGTCAAATCTTAAATATGATGATGTTAATGTTTTTATTGAAATGCACTTTAAGGGTTCTAAATTACGCAAAATGGACTCTTGTGAGCTTTAAATCATGTTAAAACTCACACCTGTAGTGTTTTGTTTCATTCTCATGTTTGAGTAACTCTTTATTATTAGTCTGTCTACATCTACAAAGCTCCAAACGCTCTGTTCCACCTTGTGATGTCATGAAGCAGTAGTTTTCAAGTGAACAGCTCCTTTTACCTTTAGTTCAATAGAGACTGGCAATTCCAGGTCTGAAATTATCCAAAAGAACTCAGCCTAAATACACAGGGTTTGTGTGTTAAACATGTGTGAATGACACAAACACAACTCCGGGTGTGTTTGTGATGAGGAGACAACATTAGAACACAAATCAGAAAATAGCGCAGTTTGAGCCCTTTAATACTTTATCATATATTTTTAGCAGCTCTTTTTGCAGACTTTTTGATCGTCTTAAAAACAGATGGTCTGCTCATTGTCTGAATTTTGAGTCCGTCGATTATAAAGGAATTCCTCGGGAGGTGGGAGTCCTTGGATTTCGTTGTGTTTATTCATGTTTGGAAAAAGGCTTGAAAATGCTCGAAATAGTCCCAGACATGTCCGAGCACACTGATAGCTCTAGGGCTGTGTATGGAATCGATTTCAATACTAAGAAACAGACTCGATACTCAACACCGATTCCAATACCATGATAATAAAAACACTCTTTCTTTAGACAACAGAATGTGAATTTTAACATTTCTTTTATAATAATAATGTGGTCTTATATCTGTGTAATCCCCAGTCGTAGATGAACTGCTTAATTTTGATACCAGAGCAAAGAAATACTCAAGTAAAAGTAAAAGTATCGTAGTAAAAAGTCTACATAAGTAAAAGTATTAAAGTACTCGTATAAAATGTACTTCAAGAAGAAAAAGTTAAAGTATTTTGTGCAGATTTTAAGGTCTAATAAAGCTTCCATTGTAGTGATTTTTGTAGTAAATTTTGTCTTTTTTTTCTAGCAGTTTTTAGTTGTGTATTTTTGTTTGTTCAGTCTACGAATATGTTAAAAATAAACCCTCGGCCTTTTCAGCAGGTCTTGAACAATAACAAAAAATACTTTTACTTTTCAGTCCCGTTCAAAAATGTAGTGGAGTAGAAATATATTTATACTTGTTATGATACAGCTCAAGATCATTCTAAAACTATTCAGGAAAGCTTCATTTCTGTCCTGGGAATGTGACTTTTTTTTAGTACCGATACCTGCTCAAATGAGTCTAGTTCCGATACTAGTTTTAGTATTGTTTAGAATCTGATTTTCGATACTTTTGACAGCCCTATTATTGACCAATGTGGCATGTGCTTTAGTATAGCGTAAATACAAGAGGCCCATTCATGTTTCACTTTAAAGACAACATTTTTAATTTATGTTTTTTTTAGTTACATTTTATTGTACCTGTGTGAATACATGTCCTCTGCATTTGACCCATCCTTTAAAGGGCCCATATTACGCTATTTTCTGATCTATGTTTGTCTATAAAGTTGTTTCTTCATCACAAACAGACCCAGAGTTGTGTTTTGTTTCATTCACACATGTTTAACACACAAATCCTGCAATCTCTACTGAACTAAAGGTAAAATGTGGCTGTAAACTTCAAAACTACCACTTCGTGACATCACAAGGTGGACTCAGGTGGAACATTTTGAGCTTTGGAGATGTAGACAGTCTAATAATAATGCATTACTGATAATTAAGCGTTACTGCTAAGAAATTACAATTGACAGATGATACAAACACGATACAACTTGAAATGAGTAAAGTAGCAAAAATATACACAGATTTTTAAATGTAAATATATATATATATTTTTGAACTGCTGACAATCAATTCCGAAGTAATCCAGCATGGCCAAAGATTAGTGGAAATGATTTGAATGTCAAAGTGCCTGGATGGCTCCTGTCACACACACCCTGTGCTGTCCTGTACAAGCTGTGTTAGTGCATTTATTTAATTAAAGCTCCTATATTACGTAAAATTGACTCTTATGCCATGTTATAATGTTGTTACTTCTGCAAAAACATACCTGGAGTTGTGTTTTTTTGTTTTCATTCACACATGTTTGAGAAATACTTTATTATTAGTTAATATCTAAATATGCAGGATTTGTTAAACATGTGTGAATGAAACAAAACACAACTCCAGGTCTGTTTGTGATGAGGAAACAACATTAAAACATCGATCAGAAAATATCGTAATATGGGCCCTTTAAATGTGCATTGTGTAACTTTTCTGGCGGAAGGTCCATCACCTGCTTGTTTCTATGGATACATCATTGCTCTGCCTGGAATGTTCCACAGTGTGACATTAAACAGCTCTATTTTACATTTATTCAATTACAGGTGGTTTTATAGCTCAAAACACCTACAAAAACAGGCATTCTGACTGTGAGCGGGGTCGCCTCTCCACAGATCTGACCCGTAACTTGGTCTAGTTTGGTCTCCATGAAGATGGAAATGCTTAATACAATACTGTGAAACATTCCAGACAAAGCAATAACATCTCCATGGAGACAAGAATTTGACGGGCCCTCCACCAGAAAAGTTACACAGTGCAGCTTTAAATTACAGCTTTAAAAGGGTGCTAGAAAAGTGCTTTGTTATTAAAGCCAGAGTATGGAACATTTTAGCCAAAGAAAATGAGTAAAATAAAAGCATGTTATTTCAGTTTGGTTGTGTTTTTTGCGTTGAAAACCATGTGTCCTTACAGTCACAAGCCTGAGTCTTACTTCCTCCTGCTTGTTTCCATGGAAATGCTGTTCCTTTGGTTTAAATATTCCACAGTATGGCATAAAATGTTTTGTTTCACTTGGTTCATGCAGGTTTGAAAAATCCTCTGTTGTCCTGCATTTGAAACTTGAGTGCTCAGTCTGTTTTCACGTACCCCCTATCTCTACGGGAGTGTGACATCACCTATAACGTTCGTCTCCAGTCAAATGAAGCTCATCAAGGCTAACAGTTATAGGGGTGAATTTGGAGCCGAGTTCCATATTAGGAATGGGAATTTATTTACAGACAAAACAGTGAAAAAATCAGTTCTGTAGATTTGAAACCAAAGTCAGTGGACCTGAAAGACGGGGTGTCACGCAAGATCAACTTTTCTGAGTGTTCTACTATGTTATATCGTTGTTGCCTCATCAAAAATACAAGATTTTAGATGTCATCCATGCATGTTGGAGTA
The DNA here is from genome assembly GCA_029959045.1 of Taenioides sp. WSHXM2023. Lineage (NCBI taxonomy): Eukaryota > Metazoa > Chordata > Actinopteri > Gobiiformes > Gobiidae > Taenioides > Taenioides sp. WSHXM2023. Next base: position 32,376,555 of record CM057090.1, read on the forward strand.
ATATAGCGATCTCTCCTGGCCATATTCAAACCCTTCTAACAGTTAGCTCTAAGATTCTGTACAAGGCTCCACCCACAACCCTACGTCACCCATGCTCCCACATGACAATTCTCCATAAATATACAAAAACATGATACAAAACTGCACACTACAGCTTCAAAAATTAGCATTAGCTGGACGCACGCTGACTGTGTTGTGATGGCGCTCTGAAGGGGGAGCGAGTTAGCGCGGGGAGCAAAGGGAGGGGAGAGTCGTTTTCGGCGAATATAGCTTTTTCAAAACAATGAAAGGTAACGCGGTGATTAATACTCCGTAGAAGTGTAAAACCCTCTCTTTAAACCATGCCTAATCATTAAGCGTTTTACCGTCTGAGGAACAGGAAGTGCACGTTAGCATGCTAGTTGTCGAGCCTTCAACCTCCTCACATATATGCTTTATTATTATCTCAAACCTAGAAATTTGGCGTTACTCAGTCTCGCATTTTATTGAAGCATTCCACACATACTCAGTTACATTTACTTGAGTAACTTTTTTAAGAAATTGTACTTTTCAGAGTACTACTTGAGTAATATTTTAATTGAAGTAACAGTACTCTTACTTGAATAAAAGCTGTGCTTACTCTACAAGCGAAAAAAAAACTTCTGTGGTTTCTGTACTTACATTCACTTTATAAATTTATAGATAAATCAGATGTTACGTCCTGGCAGTGACTCTTATATTACACAAAATTGGCATGTTATAATGTTGTTACCTCCTCAAAAACACACCTGCAGTTGTGTTTTGTTTCATTCACACGTTTAAGTAATCCTGCATTATTAGTCTGTCTGCATCTACAACTCAAAATCCTCTGTTCCACCTTGTGATGTCACGAAGTGGTAGTTTTCAAGTGAACAGCTCCTTTTACCATTAGTTCAGTAGCGATTGGAAATTAGAGGTCTGAAATCATCCAGTTGATTCTAGTGAAGGTGTGTGGAGTTTAAAAACACAGTGGAGCACTTCCTGTATTACCACATGACATCACGAGGTGGAACGGAGTGTTGTGAGTTCGAGATGGTTTGTGTGAATGAAACAAAACACAACTCCAGGTATGTTTGTGATGGGGAAACATTGTAACATAGATCCAGAAATAACAAAATCTAGACCCATTAAATTCCTCTTACTTGAGTAGTACTTTTCACAAATCCTTTCTACTTTTACTTGAGTCATTTCTTGGACCACTACTTTGTACTTCTACTTGAGTAATATTATTTAGAAGTAATGTTACTCTCTTGTTTCTTTGTTTTTTGTTGTTGTTTTGGGTGCTCTGCAGACAGGATTCTGCAGGCCCATCCCATTTAAATGTGATGTAAATAAATGACGTATACTGACGCTGCTCTTGGGTAACTAGGGACTTACTCACGACAAGTGCCCAGACATGGTGAGCCTTGTGTGGGTGTGCGAGTGTGAGACGACCCCCTGACCACCATGTGGACTGTTTGACCCCGTCCCCTCCTTCACCAGCTGTTTCTGCACACTTTCTTTGGACAATGTGAATGCAAAGTGAACGCTAATGGCTTCAAAGTCTTCGCTAGTTTAAAGGTGCATTGCGTAACTTTTCTGCTGAAGGGTCCCGACCATGTTACAGGTCAGATCTGTGGAGAGGCGGCCCCGCTCACAGTCAGAATGCCTGTTTTTCTAGGTATTTTTGAGCTATAAAACCACCTGTAATTGAGTAAATGTAAAGTAGAGCTGTTTAATGTCACACTGTGGAACATTCCAAAGCAATGACATATCCATAGAAACAAGCAGGTGACAGGTACTCCACCAGAAAAGTTACACAATGCACCTTTAATGTCACAACAAGTAGTAGAAGTAGCCAAAAACTGTACTCAAATAAGAGTAAAATTACTTCAACTTAGACTCAAACTAACGTTATTGATCCTCAAGGGAAATTACTTGGACAAAAATAGAAGTACAAAGTAGCGGTCCAAGAAATGACTCAAGTAAAAGTAAAAAGGATTTGTGAAAACTACTATTGAATATAATTTGAAGTACACATAGGTAATGTACACAAGAACATTAAATAAAGCACAGACTGATATTTCCAAAGGACAGACACAAAAATGAGAAAAACTAAATCATGTATCGGAAGGAGCGCTGCAAGAAACACAGACGTTCAAATCATTTCATATTCTCCACATAAAACTTTTGTCACTCTCACAGTGGGAAGAGGAAGCACAACTTTTACTCAAGTGAGAGTGCTGTTACTTCAGAGAAAATATTACTCAAGTAGGAGTAAAGGTATGCTGCTAGAAAAGTACTCTGAAAAGTAAAATGATCAAGAATGATTGTTTTAATATTGCCTCAGCGCTGATGATGATGAATGAATGCTGTCGTTGTGTCCTTGGGCAAGACACTTAACCCACCTTGCCCCCATGTCTGCGTACACTGGTGGTGTATGAGTGTGTGTGTGTGAGAGAGTGGTTCCTTGATGTAAAGTGCTTTGAGTGCCCTGAAGGTGGCTCTTTGGCGGTTCTTTAAACACAAATTCCACACTGCATTTTGTAGTTTTTGCCATAATAATTGTTTTAATACTGAGATGGGAGATGGTATTTTGGATTCACAATGAAGAAAATCACATTACGTCTTTTTAAACGCACAAACTCTGCGTCTTTAGGCTGTGTTCTTCTCACAAACTTCTCACAAACTCCACGCACCTTCACTAGAATCGTTTTAATTTCGGCCCTGTAATTTCCAATCTCTACTGAACTAAAGGTAAAAGGAGCTACCGCTTCATGACATCACAAGGCGGAACTGAGCATTTTGAGCTTTGGAGATGTAGACAGACTAAAAATAATAATGCAGGGTTACTCAAACATGTGTGAGTGAAACAAAACACAACTCCAGGTATGTTTTTTTTATGATGTAACAACATTATAACATGACTTAAAGCTCAAAAGAGTCCGTTTTGCGTAATATAGCATCTTTAAACTACCCAAGAGCCCATTTACACTCTCCTTGTATGCATACTACTCAGAGAAACTGGCATAACACTAGTTCAGTTGTGGCGGTGCGTTCACAGTGCGTCCGTAAATCTCCCTTGTGTGGTGGCGGGTGTGGTGGTTTGCATAGGGGAGTGCCAGCGCAGGGTTACCTCTGCTGACCTGATAAGGAGTGGCGTTAGGGAAGCATACCTATATTTGGTAGTAACTGGATGACCGTGTGAAAGTGTAAAGAGCATGAGTCACAAGGACATCAAAGCTGTTTGGGATTATGCAATGTTGACAGCGGTGTAATGTCAAGAAGGAAAAGTAGTAAAGTACTGTACTGTAGTAGGTGCACTATGTAATGTTTTGGCTGGAGGTCTGTCACCTGCTTTTTTCTATGGATATGTCATTGCTCTGCCTGGAATGTTCCACAGTGTGACATTAATTAACAATTGCAGGTGGTTTTACAGCTCAAAAATACTTTAAAAACAGACATTCTGACTGTGAGCGGGGTCGCCTCTCCACAGATCTGACCTGTAACTTGGTCTGGTTTGGTCTCCGTGAAGATAGAAAGGTTTAATGCCATACTGTGAGACATACAGACAAAGCAATAACAACTCCATGGAGACAAGCAAAAAAAAAGTTACACAATGCACGTTTAAGTATACATTTTATAGTATCTGTACTTTAGTTACGCAAAGTACATTTTAAAGTGGATATTTTGTATTTATTTTTCCTATTACTTCACTACATTTGAGAGCAGGTATCTGAACTTTCTACTTTACTATATTTTTGAAACCGCAGAGGGTTTATTTTTAACACCTTCATAGATAAGAGCAAAATATAATAAAAAAAAAAGTTAAAAAAGAAAAAAAAATTCAATACAAAGCTTTATCAAAATCACTACATTTGAAGCTTTATTAGATCTCCAAGTCTGAGCGAAATACATTTATTTAGTTTTTACTCTTCAGGTACTTTAATACTTTTACTTAAGTAGATTTTCTCATGTGATACTTCAACTTCAAGTTCAAAGGTCTTATATTCAAGTTCAAAGGTCTTATATTACAGAAATTCCAGGGCTGAATTGATCCAGATGATATTAGTGACGGTGTATGGAGTTTAAAAACACAATGGAGCACTTCCTGTATCACCACATGACAGCGTGTGTGTGTTAAACATCTGTGAATGAAACAAAAAAACACAACTCTAGGTATATTTGCGATGAGTCAGTATGACTTTTGCTTGGAATGTCCTATGATCTGGCATTTAACTTGTCTATTTTGCATTTATTACAAGTTACAGTTCCACAGATCTGACCTGTAACATGTCTCCATGGAGATAAGTTTAAATGGACTGCACCAGATTGTAATTTGTTCTGGTTAACAAACACGCCCTTTAAATAATGTAGTAATGTAAATGCTGATGACTGGGAAAGAAAATGTGACTAAAAGACATGACTGAGTAGAGAAACTGACAGGGACGCCAGTTTTGTCCAAACAGGAACATTGTTTGCTATGAATCCTGGGAACACAACTCGCTGACACCATCCTTGACTGTAGATAACGCAATCAAGAGAGCCAGCGACGCACAGAAGGCCATGTTTGCGTGTGACGGTGCAGTATCGCAGAGGAGGAGAGGGCGCTGGCCTCAAATACAAATGAACACAAATATTTATGACTCATGGTTTAAAATTAGGCACAGGCTTTTTGAGTCGGTGGAACCTCCCAGGTAAAGCAGTTACAGACAAACAATTAGTTCATTTCAAATAACCTTTTACCTTTTATGTATATGACATAAAAGGTGTGAGAACTCATTTAGTAGTAGTAGTAGTAGTAGGAGTAGTTTATTTTCTTCAGTCACGTACTTAATAGACTGTTACAAACATTTCACATAAAACTATGACCAAAGGGGTTTAGGCTGAAGTGAAATTACTTCTGAATGCCTGCCCCTGTTTACAAATGATAATGCCAAAATAAAGCTGTCAGCAAACAACAAGCATCAACGTAAATATAAAAATATATATACATAGTAGTAATAATAATAATAATAATAATAATAATAATAATAATAATAATAATAATAGTATTCATGAGTTCAGTACAGCGGTTCTTTTGAGTGAACTCTAATTCCACTTTCTGCATCTAAGAAAATAAAATAAAATAAACTTTTTCTTTCAATATCATCAACATTTATCCTTTAAATCAGGCATATCCAAACTATGGCTCGTGGGCCAAATGCAGCCCTCAGACAGATTTTTCTTGGCCCTCAGGCTTCCAGGAGAATTGGCAGAAACTACCTTGAGATCTTAGCATGAATAAAGGACTGGTAGCTCATTCTAACGTGTTAAACATGCAGATATTTCAATTATTCACTGTACTGAGCACAAGTCTATGGGCCTTGATCGGCCTGTGTTTAGATATGTGGCCCTTCAGGAAAAAAGTTTGGACACTCCTGCTTTAAACTAACCTTCTTCTGTAGCCTGTCTACATTGTGATCTTACCGTCTCTCTATGTAGTAAAAAAATATGTCTTTAAATGATTCTAGCTCACTGTATTTGCCTATAGAATTAAATTTGTTTTTTTTTTTTTAAATGCCTTTGTTGATGTCGATCCTTTTAACCTGTCATCCAGACTGTTCCACAGATCTACTCCTCTAACTGATACACATCTCCTTTTGGTGTTAGTCCTGGCCTTATTTTTATTTTATTTTTTATTTTTTTATCTACTCCAGTTCCTCTCAGATTATACTGAGTCTCCCTGGGTTTGAATCTCACCTGAATAATAATCTTAAATAATTTAACTACAAACTAATCACAGAGAGAAATGACAAAGGCTCAGATGTGTTTAAAATGGTTCAAACTGAGAGTGTGAGTGTGTTTCCACTTTGAAATGATACACAATATGAATAAAACATAGCACTACAAAATTTATAATTGAAAAACTAACTGTTATTTTGATGCCAAATATGTTTTTGTGCACAAAGCTCTCACTCGTGTTGCTATGCTCTACTTCTGCGCTGATTCTTGTGGTAGTTCAGTGTCAATCAGTATAAAATTGCATACAACCTAAAAAGATTTGGTTCTTTTAAAAAATAAGATCTGGTTCCAGCTGTTCACAAACGTCTCATCTCTAACCTGTGTCTCCAGTACCTTAACCTGCAGATGGAGGACACATCCAGGTTTGTCTCAGTTTATTGACAGACCAGACCTCATGTGAAGCTCAGAACCTCCAGAATTCCCTCCCTGAGGTGCAGAGGCTGCACTAGCACTGATTCATGATTGGCTGCAGGTTCTGGGGTTTAGTGAGTGACCGTTCAGATCAGAGCGAGGCCTTCTAAGAGTTTGGGTTATTTTTCCTGCTGCAGAATAGATGTTAACTAGTCTAAGGCCAACTCGAGTACAGTGCATTTAAGTGAATAAGAATCATTGAACCCTGGGTCTCCCGGGTCACTTCCTCTGCGGGGGACTTCCTGCGTGCACTCCGGCTGCTCTGTGCTCTTGGCTGGCTGAGCTTTGACCGTATTTGGAGCATGGAGAATTCTACAGTGAGTTTATGAGTCCAGTGGCCTTATGGAGCTATTGCAGCTGCCAGACCCACCTATGGAGCCCACCACCAGACCCACCACCAACCTACCACCAACACACCACCAACACACCACCAACCCACCACCAACACACCACCAACTACGCACCAACACACCACCAACACACCACCAACCCACCACCAACCCACCAGCAACACACCACCAACACACCACCAACTCACCACCAACCCACCACCAACACACCACCAACTCACCACCAACCCACCACCAACACACCACCAACACACCACCAACACACCACCAACCCACCACCAACACACCACCAACTCACCACCAACCCACCACAACCCACCACCAACACACCACCAACTCACCACCAACCCACCACCAACCCACCACCAACACGCCCACAAACCACCACCAGACCCACCATCAACCCACCACCAACCCATCTATGGAATCCACCACCAACCACGCACCAGACCCACCACCAACCCACCACCAGACCCACCACCAACACATCACCAGACCCACCACCAACCACGCACCAACACACTGCCAACACACCACCAACATACCACCAACCCACCACTAACCCACCTTTTGAATCAACCACCAACCATGCACCAACACACCACCAAAACATCACCAACACACCACCAACCACACACCAACACATCACCAGACCCACCAACCCACCACTAGACCCACCACCAACCCACCTATGGAATCCACCAAAAACCCACCATCAGCTCCACCACCAGCTCACCAGTCTTGGTTTACAGCTGATTTAGTCCTGGTACAGTTCCTCTTGGTTTAGAGGTGACTTAGTTTAGTGATGTTCTTTTCCTGATTTAGGCCTGGTTAAAATCTAGTCTAGTCTTGGTTTACAGTTGATTGAATTTAGTCTCTTGTGAAGAACCTGGTTTAGTCCTGCTTTAGTCCTGGTTTAGTTCTGGTTAAATTCTAGTCTAGTCTTGGTTTACAGTAAATTAAATATAGTCTCACGTTAGTTCCCTGGTTTAGTCTTGGTTAAGTCTTCGTTAAATTCTAGTCTAGTCAAAGTTACAGCAGATTGAATGTAGTCTCTTTTTAGGAACCTGGTTTAGTCCTGGTTTAGTCCTGGTTTTGTCCTGGTTTAGGCTTGGTTTAGTCCTGGTTTAGTCCTGGTTTAGGCTTGCTTTTGTCCTGGTTTAGGCTTGGTTTAGTCCTGGTTTAGTCAAGGTTAAATTCTTGTCTAATCTTGTTTTCAGTCGATTGAACGTAGTCTCATGTTGGGACCCTGGTTTAGTCCTGGTTTAGTCCTGGTTTAGTCCTGGTTTAGTCCTAGTCTAGTCTTGTTTTACAGCAGATTTCTTCTCATATCAGTTTATAGTTTAGTCCTGGTTTATCACATCCCTTTGACAGAGGAAGTGACCTGGGGCCAGAGAGGAGGGTGGGGGTGAGGGTGGGGGGCATGTTCTGGAGCAGCCGGGGACAGAGGGACAGAGGGACAGAGGGACAGGGGGACAGTCCCACCCTGGGGCCGGAGCAGAGACTAGTTCTGCCTCTGCACAAACATACCAAGTATAGTGCCGGGCTTCCCTTTAACAGCTCCTTTGGATGACATCCATATAAGGAAACAGAGGAGCAGGTCACATGGGGGGAAGAATGCAGCAGGCGGGTCACGTGATCAGACCAGGAAGTGAGCGCTCGTCCCTTTTTAAGGCCTGTCTGTGAGAGAGGGAGAGGAGGAGGCAGGACGCACTATGTGTACTCAAGTAAAAGTATTCAGAGTCAAATAAAGTCCAAAGTATTTCAAGTATTCATATTCTAAACATTCTGGTTTAGTCTTGGTTTAGTCCTGGTTAAATTCTAGTTTAGTCTTGGTTTACAGTTGATTTAGTCCCATGTTAGGACCCTGGTTTGGTCTTGGTTTAGTCCTGGTTTAGTTCTAATCTTTGAATTCAATATTTTTTTCCCAAAGTAATACATCTGTACTGACTGGAATAGGGACTGTTGGACATTATTATTTAATGAGAATTTTGTGTTTATTGATTTTCTTTTTTGTAAAATTATACATACAATTTTCTCAACAATCTAAGGCACAAACTTTATTTACCGTCAAAAAAAAAAAAAATCATCGAATGATTATTGACATGTTTTTACATTCATTACTTGCACACACACCACATACAAACTGGGACAAGACCAGGACTAAACCTGGACTAAACCAGGACTAAAACAAAACCAAAACAAGTCTCAGTTCTAAACCAGAATCAAAGTAGTGTGAACACACCCTGAAAGACTCATTTATTAGACTTACTTTTTAGTACCATTTCTGCTATAGTACTACAATTACTTTACTTTTCTCCTTGGCTATTGTAACTACCACTACCATTACTACTACCACTACTACTACCACTACTACTACCATTATTCCTACTACTATTACAATGTTTAAAGGGTTGTGCATATCTTCCTTTAATGAAAATATCAGGGCAGATACTCACAGAGTTTTTTGACATGAAGCTCCATAGAGTCTTTACAGTCTATTGTGCAGGGCTGGTTTCTATAGTTACCAGGTGTACTTAAAGCCCACTTAAGAGATGCAGATGCAATTACAAATGTAATTACTGTCTACTACTTCTAAAATACTACAATCATTTAACTAGTACCAAAAGTACTCCTTCAGGCTATTGGTACCACCATGACCAAACGTGTGCTACTATGTTTGACCTTAAAGTACATTCTTTTTAAACAATATTCTAATGCCTGCTACTTTTAGCAGTACTTCATCTTGATGTGCAGCAGCTATGATGACGTGCTTCAAGTATTTCAGATACTTGGATACCTTACTCAACTCATGTTAAACCAACTTTGTCATGTTTTACTCAACAGGTTTGACCCCATGACTAATTATACTATATCTACACACACACACACACACACACACACACACACACACACACACACACACACACACACACACACACACACACACTCCCAGTCCAGAGGAAGTCAGGCTTTGGCTCACCATACGACCAAATAAGGACAAAGGCAGCAGGTACTTTAGCTTTTGCACTCATCCTTTACCAGCAGTGGAGGGTAGTACTTTTACTTCTAGTTAAGTAATATATTTGACAGTGTAACTCTTACTTGAGTAAAAGTTGTGGTTCCTCTTCTCACTGTGAGTAAGTCTACAAGTGACAAAAGCTTTATGATATCAGATGTGATTTAGTTTGTCTCATTTGTGAGGTCTGTCATTTTTAAATTCCAGATTTTGTGCATTATTTCATGATTTGTCATTTCAATTATATTTAACTGGAAGGACCATTAGGGAACGTCATTTGTGTTCTGTTTGGAAAATAGATCTGAGGTGTTCTTGCGTCATTTCAAGGTTTTTCACTCATCCTGTGCTGTTTAGTGAGGGCAGAACACATCCAATGACATTCACTTTATTATTTAGTTTTACAAATCAGATGTGACGTCCACACAAATCTTACTTTACTCAATTATATTTTTACTCCTTCCTTGGACTAGTACTTTGTAATAATTGAGTACTTTTGCGACACTCAAAGTAACACTATGTACTAACGTGAGAATGGGTTTTCTCCATATGAATCATGTTTGGCTCACAGGAGAATGTGTCATATTTCAATCGCTGATGTAAACAGTGGAATTTGACCGTATCACCCACATGCATGAACCTCACTGGTTGGCAAATCCTCTTCTGTCTCAACAGCCTGACCCTTGGTTGTTTTAAAATGAACTAACTACTTCTTGTATGACATAATCTCTAATTGTTTGACGTACATTGTTAATACTAGATGTTCTGGAGGTAGCCTACTGTAGAATTTCAACGATGAAGCCTGCTGCCACTCAGTTACTTAAACTACCTACTAAACTACAGTAACTTTTTAAAAATTGTGCTTCTCAGAGTAGTTCTTATACACTTTAAGTCCTACTTGAGTAATATATTAGACAGTGTAACAGTAATCGTTTTTCTTCTTCCCTCTTCCCACTGTGACAAAAGCTTTATAATGTGAAATGATTTGAACATTTGTGTTTCTTGCACCGCTCCTTCACATATGATTTAGTTGCATTATTTATTTAATGTTTCTTTTCTTTTCAATAGTTTGAATTCATGTCACATCACAACATAGAAACATTCTGGTTTAAACAGAGCTGGAGGATCTGTCAGAATTCAGGTAGGATTTCCTGTCTCAGGTGGACTTTGCTCTGAGTCCCCCCTCCCTTGGCTCCCTGCTTTAAATCACTCCCCCTTCAGAGCGTTATCACAACAAATTCAGCGTGTATCCCGCTAATGAAACTACTGCACAAAAGCATCAGGTTTGTGAAGTTGCTGTGTGCAGTTTTGTATCATGTTTTTGTATATTTATGGAGAATTGTCGTGTGGGAGCGTGGGTAACGTAGGCTTATGGGCGGAGCCTTGTACAGAATCTTACAGCTAACCATAAAGAGGGTTCAAATAGGGCACGGGAGAGATCACTAGATTACTCAAACATGCATGGATGACATCTAAAGGACCCTAGTTTAGTACAGGTTTAGTCCAGGCTTGGTCCTGATTTACTCGTGGTTTAGTCCTGCTTTAGTTCTAGTCTAGCTTTGGTTTACAGTCAGTTTAGTCTCTGTTAGGACCCTCTGGTTTAGTCTTGGTTTAGACCTGGTTTAGTCTTGGTTTAGTCCTGCTTTAGTCCAGCTTTAGTTCTAGTCTAGTCTTGGTTTACAGCCAATTTAGTCTCTGTTAGGACCCTGGTTTAGTCCTGGTCTAGACCTGGTTTAATCCAGGTTTAGACTTGGTTTAGAGCCAGTTTAGACCTGGTTTAGTCCTTATTTAGTCCTGCTTTAGTTCTAGTCTAGTTTTGGTTTACAGTCAATTTAGTGTCATGTTTGGACCCTGGTTTATTACTAATAAAACCCACTCTTTAATATCAAAAGTAAAATTGTAGTAACAGTACAAGCTCTGACCTCTCTACCCTCTCCTCCTTCCCTGTGGTCCTTGATGGTCCTTGACGTTGGGATGGGTTGATGCTGGCTGCAGCGGTCTCCAGTCAGATGTTCCTCACAGGTCAAAGTGTACTCCGTGTCCACACCTCCAGCACTGGCCCTGCAGCTGAACCTGTGCTCCCCCTCTCTCAGGTGTCTGGAGCAGGCCCCCAGGAGCTCGTCTGGGCCAGGCTCTTCATCCCAGACCTCCACCTTCAGACGATGACGCACCTCCACCTACACAATAAAACTGCTTTAAAGGGCACACATTGTGCTATTTTCTAATCTATGTTATAATGTTGTTTCCTCATCACAACAGACCTGGAGTTGTGTTTTGTTTCATTCACACATGTTTAACACAGTTCTTCTCTCAAACAGAAAACACTCTGTTCCACCTTGTGATGTCATGTGGTGAAACAGGAAGTGCTCCATTGTGTTTTTAAACTCCATACACCTTCACTAGAATCATTTGGATAATTTCAGCTCAGGAATTGGAAATCTCTACTGAACTAAAGATAAAAGGCAGCTGTTCATTTGAAAACTACAGCTTTATGACATCACAAGGTGGAACAGAGCATTTTGCGTTTTGGAGATGTAGACAGACTAATAAGTGGAGTTAATATGATTAACTTAGATTCAGGAGCTGGACCACGCCTCAGCCTCTTCGCCAGCCAACCACAGCTCATCTCAACCACGCCTTCAATTACCCAGAAGCCCTATTTATACAGCCTATCCCGACAACACCGTCAGTGTCCGCTCTCTCGACTCGACTCCCTCCCTCCCACCCCGTGTCTCTCGTCCATCCTTCAGTCCGAAGACATCATCGTTAAGGAGGGGGGGGTTCCGAATGGGCTGGGTGACCATTTTTGATTGGAGACGGAGCCCCCACCCTGAGTCTCCCCCCAGCCATCACATCTATTCACCGTCAATAAACATCTTTATCGTATTTCATTGTCGTGGCGTGGTCCTTGCTAGTGAATAAAGGGTTACTCCAACATGTGTGAATGAAACAAAACACAACACAACAACGGGCATGTTTTTGAGGAGGCAACAACATTATAACCTGGCTTAAAGGTGCATTGTGCATCTTTTCTGGTGGAGGGTCTGTCTTGCTTGTTTCTGTGGATATTAGTCATTGCTCTGCCTGGAATGTTCCACAGTATGACATTTAACATCTCTACCTAGCTCAAAAATACCTAGAAAAACAGGCATTCTGACTGTGAGTGGAGTCGCCTCTCCACAGATCTGACCTGTAATTTGGTCTGGTTTGGGCTCCATGAAGACAGAAACATTTAATGCCATACTGTGAAACATTGCAGACAAAGCAATAACATCTCCATGAAGTAAAGTGTTTGAGATACCCTCTACCAGAAAAGTTACACAGTGTACCTTTAAAGCTCACGAGAGTTTTTTTTGTTTTGTTTTTTTTGCGGGTAATATAGGACCTTTAAATGGTGTTGGTTATTTACCTGGCCCACACTGTACGTGGTAGTTTGAGTACAGAACAGAACAGCAGTCTTCTGGTGGTAGGATCCATACGACACATAACTAGAGAAAAAACAACATGTATATAATATAATAATATATAAAATGGTACATAAACATACTTTTACTATAAGCAGTATTCAGTTTTTGGAGAAAGATATTTTACTGTTATAATGGCTAATACTAGAACTCTGTGTTATTTATGTTCAGGAAATTCATATCCAATTTTAAGTATTTGCCGATATCCGATATCAGCCAATACCAGTGCAGAGACCGAAAACACAATTTTTTTCCCCTTCAAACTAAATTAAAATAAGACAAAACTGATCTAAATAAGTATGTCATGTATCTGTTATTTATCTTTCATGTAACTACAGAATAACTTTGTGTAAATAAAAATTCATTATGAGACTTTCTAGGCTGACTATGACCAGTAAATAGTCTTATTACAGCTATTTATATGCCCAAACTGGATATCAACTGAACCAATATTTGAAAGCCGATATCCGATCCAGCTAATTTTCAGTATTGGGACGGATATCCGATACCAGTATCAGATCGGTGCATCCCTAACCGAAAGTTGGGCTGTCAAAAGTATCGAAAATCAGATACTAATTGCTATTAAAACTAGTATCAAAACTAGATACTCATTTGAGCAAGTATTGATACTAAAAAAAGTCCCATTCACAGGACAGAAATGAACCTTTCCTGAATAGCTTTAGAATGATCTTCAACCATTTAATGTTAAAAATCACATTCTATTGTCTAAAGAAAGAGTGGCATCAGAATCAGTATTGAGTATCGAGTCTATTCCTTAGTGTCAAAATCCAGTTTGAAATGTTAGTGTAGTGATAACACAAACCAAAAGCCAGTGTCATTAGTTTGAAGCCTTAGTCATTGCTCTGTGTTCTGTGTTGTGTTCAAAGCCCTTCTAGGGACAAGTGTTAGTACGAATCAGCTCCAGCTCTGAGCACTGTCACACACTGATACACTGTGATACACTGTGATGAATGTGATACACTGTGATACACTGTGATGAATGTGATACACTGTGATACACTGTGATGAATGTGATACACTGTGATACACTGTGATACACTGTGATGAATGTGATACACTGTGATACACTGTGATGAATGTGATACACTGTGATACACTGTGATGAATGTGATACACTGTGATACACTGTGATACTGTGATACACTGTGATACACTGTGTTACACTGTGATCCACTGTGACACACTGTGATACACTGTGATACACTGTGATGAATGTGATACACTGTGATACACTGTGATACACTGTGATACACTGTGATACACTGTGATGAATGTGATACACTGTGATACACTGTGACACACTGTGATACACTGTGATGAATGTGATACACTGTGATACACTGTGATGAATGTGATACACTGTGATACACTGTGACACACTGTGATACACTGTGATGAATGTGATACACTGTGATACACTGTGATGAATGTGATACACTGTGATACACTGTGATACACTGTGATGAATGTGATACACTGTGATACACTGTGATGAATGTGATACACTGTGATACTGTGATACACTGTGATACACTGTGTTACACTGTGATCCACTGTGATACACTGTGATACACTGTGATACACTGTGATGAATGTGATACACTGTGATACACTGTGATACACTGTGTTACACTGTGATACACTGTGATACACTGCGATACACTGTGATACTGTGATACACTGTGATACACTGTGATACTGTGATACACTGTGATACACTGTGATACTGTGATACACTGTGATACACTGTGATACACTGTGATGAATGTGATACACTGTGATACACTGTGACACACTGTGACACACTGTGATACACTGTGATACTGTGATACACTGTGATACACTGATACTGTGATACACTGTGTTACACTGTGATCCACTGTGATGAATGTGATACACTGTGACACACTGTGACACACTGTGATACACTGTGATACACTGTGATGAATGTGATACACTGTGATACACTGTGATGAATGTGATACACTGTGATACACTGTGATACACTGTGACACACTGTGATACACTGTGATGAATGTGATACACTGTGATACACTGTGATACTGTGATACACTGTGACACACTGTGATACACTGTGATACACTGTGATACTGTGATACACTGTGATACACTGTGATACTGTGATACACTGTGATACACTGTGTTACACTGTGATACACTGTGATGAATGTGATACACTGTGATACACTGTGATACTGTGATACACTGTGATACACTGTGTTACACTGTGATACACTGTGACACACTGTGACACACTGTGATACACTGTGATACACTGTGATGAATGTGATACACTGTGATACACTGTGATACACTGTGATGAATGTGATACACTGTGACACACTGTGATACACTGTGATACACTGTGATACACTGTGATGAATGTGATACACTGTGATACACTGTGACACACTGTGATACGCTGTGATGAATGTGATACACTGTGATACACTGTGATGAATGTGATACACTGTGATACACTGTGACACACTGTGATACACTGTGATGAATGTGATACACTGTGATACACTGTGATGAATGTGATACACTGTGATACACTGTGATATTGTGATACACTGTGATACACTGTGATACACTGTGATGAATGCGATACACTGTGATACACTGTGATACTGTGATACACTGTGATACACTGTGTTACACTGTGATCCACTGTGACACACTGTGATACACTGTGATACACTGTGACACACTGTGATACACTGTGATACACTGTGATGAATGTGATACACTGTGATACACTGTGATACACTGTGATACACTGTGATGAATGTGATACACTGTGATACACTGTGACACACTGTGATACACTGTGATGAATGTGATACACTGTGATACACTGTGATGAATGTGATACACTGTGATACACTGTGATGAATGTGATACACTGTGATACACTGTGATGAATGTGATACACTGTGATACACTGTGACACACTGTGATACACTGTGATGAATGTGATACACTGTGATACACTGTGATGAATGTGATACACTGTGATACACTGTGATGAATGTGATACACTGTGATACACTGTGATACACTGTGATACTGTGATACACTGTGATACACTGTGTTACACTGTGATCCACTGTGACACACTGTGATACACTGTGATACACTGTGATGAATGTGATACACTGTGATACACTGTGATGAATGTGATACACTGTGATACACTGTGATACACTGTGATGAATGTGATACACTGTGATACACTGTGATACACTGTGACACACTGTGATACACTGTGATACTGTGATACATTGTGATACACTGTGATGAATGTGATACACTGTGATACACTGATACACTGTGATACACTGTGACACATTGTGATACACTGTGATGAATGTGATACACTGTGATACACTGTGATGAATGTGATACACTGTGATACACTGTGATACTGTGAGTAAAAGTATTTGGGAAAATTGCTACTCACGTAAGAGTAACTTAAAGAGTAAATGTGATGTAACATTTTATTTATAATTTAAGTAATTTGAAGGACAAAACATTAAATAATGCACACAGTCTAGTATCTTGGTATTTGGACAAAAATGAGACAAACAATCTGAAGGAGCGGTGCAAGAAACACAAATATTTAAATCATTTCATATTTTCAACATAAAGCTTTTGTCACTTTAGACTTACTCACAGTGGGAAGAGGAACCCAGACTTTTACTCAAGTTTATAGTCAATATAAGTCAATATTTTGCTCAAGTGAGAGTGCTGTTACTTCAATAACAAAATAACTCAAGTAGGAGTAAAAGTATGCTGCTAGAAAAGTACTCTGAAAAGTACAATTTTAAACTTTAAAACATTTCTCAAGAGAATGTCACTGAGAACTACCCACTTCTGCTATTGAAATTCAAAATTCAAAACCAGCACTCTTGTCTGGTTACTTAACATTTTCATTTCAAACTGAGGATAATTCTGTCTCTTGAATCTATTAAACCATAACATCAGTTTTATAATGGCAGGATAGATGTACAAATGTTGCCTGTCTGGAGGAGTTCAAGATGGTGTCATAGGCTACGGTAAAGTACCTGTTCGTATCCCGTGTTGACCTACTGAAACGTAGCATTTTTGTGTGGGAGTTAATATGTAATGCGCGTGGAGAACTGTCTTTCGAAAATGCTTGCTACAAAAAGCAAAGGGAAAAGGAAGACCACTGCTGTAAAACGTGCTGGCGATGCCTTAGGACCTGCTGTGATGGAGCCGAACTGTCGGAGCCATCTGTGGAATGATAATGACACAGCTGAGGAAAGCAGCAGTGAGGTGGACCTGGCTATCATTTTGGCTTTGAGCAAGATAAATATCAGGAACAGGAAATATCACAAAGGTTTTGACGCTGAAGCCCTGATTGGTTTTACCTAGGCTCCCCTGGTAAACTAATCATTAAGAACGTCATCTGTGTTTCTAGTCCCGTGCGAATGGTCCATGTCTGTAAAAAGATCTGTAAAAATTCCACACAATTTTACCTCTTGTTATTGTGCAAACTCAGAGCTCCTCGGGCAATTCTAGTTTAGTGCGACTGGAATTACCCGAGGAGCGTTCTGTAAACTGGTCTGTTTTTCATCTGTGCATGGAGGCAAGCAGTGATTGAAAACATCTCCATGGCCCATTTTAGGTCCAAATACAAACTAAACCTACAATATTTATTCTTCACTGACTATACTCAAAGAAAGTGATTTTTTTCTACAATTAAAAAGTAAAAAACTAATCAAACTGCGATAAAGATGTGACTGACATGTGGACTGACAATGTGTCAAAACAAACATGTCGGCTTGTGATCCGAGTTGAAATAACTGAGTGCGTTCTCTTCCTCGAGTCTGGCACCAGGTCGGAGCGAGTACTTCACTACGTCGGGGTGGTCTTTGAGGGACTGCAGCCATGTGTTGTCCCCTCGCGAGTCCTGTATTATTTTTTTTCTAGGTATTTTTGAGCTCTAAAACCACCTGTAATTGAATAATTGTAAGGTACAGCTGTTTAATGTCACACTGTGGAACATTCCAGGCAGAGCAATGACACATCCACTGAAACAAGCAGGTGATGGACCCAACCAAAAAGTTACATAGTGCACCTTTAAGTAAAAGTGCAGATACAGGAGCAAAAAAAGTAAAAGTATCACATGAAAAAAGCAGACCTATTAAAGTACCTGTTTGAAAATGTACTTAAAGAGTAAAAAGTATTTTGAGCAGATTTTGAGATCTAATAAAACTAAAATAAAATGCATTTGTGCTGTATTTTGTTCAGTGGAATTAGTCGTTGTCCTACATTTTTATTTTTTCTCAAACTATGAACATTTTAAAAATAACCCCCTCAGGCTTGTCAGTAGGTCTCAAACAATAATAAAGAATATTTTACTTTTTCAGTCTTGTTACAAAATGTAGTGGAGTAGAAAGTACAGAGGCCTGTCAATGTAGATGTAGTGAAGTAAAAGTCAAAAGTATTCACTCTAAAATGTACTTAAGTAAAGTACAGATACCTTAGTACAGTTGGGGAGACATGTTGTCACACTTTTTTTGTTCCTGTCTCTGTCTCAGAAACTGAACACAACAGAAATGTAAAACGTATACCAAATGAAAGAGTAACATCGCAGATATTTGTGTGAACTGTGCTGTAGAGCTCACACTGGTGTCAAATTAACTCAGTGACACTAAAGACATCTCCTTTTTCAGATGTGAACATAATCCACTGATTTGTTTTGTTTTAAAGAGGGTTTCACTGTGGGACAAGCTGCCCTAGACCCATTCATTCATTGATCATTACAAGAAAGTTATACTTGTTATTAATTATTTAATGTATTCACTACATTATTTCAGTTTATTCAAAAGTTATAATAAAATAGTGCATGTTTAAAAAATTGCTCACCACTGGCGATATTTCAAGCAAACAAAGATTAAATTAGTTCAAATTCTGGACAGAAGTGAAAACCCAAAAAACACATAAAGCTGCTGTGTCAAGTTTGTGATGAAACGTTTTGTTTTTGAAAAAATGTGTAGTGTGACAACATGCTCCGCTCTCCCCTACTTTACTACTTTTACTTCGTTACATCCACCACTGCATTAGCCCTGTGCCTTCTGCAGCTGGGGCCTTGCAGTGGATTGTGCTGTAGATCTAATGTATGTCTGGAGGACTTAAGTGAAAAAAGAGAGGGGAGGAGGGGCGGTGTGAACAGTGTGATTAGTCTAACAGGTATCAAGTTCAACTTTAAGCTCCGCCCCTGCAGTTATGTGTTTGTATCAGAAACACCTGTGTGTAATCAGGGCAGTTCTGGGTGATGTCACCAAGTACTACAGTATGTAGGAAACAAAGTAAGTAGGCTGTATATATATATTTTTTTATTTGTAGATGAAATCCAGTTGGTTTAAACCTAAAATGCCTCTCTCTGATCTGAACGGTCACTACCTAAACCCCAGCACCTGCACCAGTCATGACTCAGTGCTAGTGCAGCTTCTGCAGCTCAGGGAGGGAATTCTGGAGGTTCTAAGCTTCACATGAGGCCTGTCCATATACTGAGAATGAGACAAACTTGTATGTGTCCTGTATCTGCAGGTGAAGGCTCTGGGGACACAGGTTCAGCTGTGAGTCTAAACACACAGGCCCTCTCCACTGTTCAGTACCAGAGGCTCATATCAGTAGTCTTCTGCCATAGACCGTTCTGCCTCTAAACCACTATCTGGTGCCGCCTGGTGGCTACACTACACATTGCATAAATAGTTACCAGGCTTTCCCTTCTCACTAGGCAACATTTACGACTCTGCCAACTCAGTGGAAAGCCCAGGCTGGTGACTGACAGCTTCTCTGTCTGGGCATCATTTTACTCCTGTCCAAGAGATATTAGTTCTGAATTGTTAATGCCTGTGCTAGTGAAACTATCCAATGTGTTACCTTTAGGCCCCTGGGGCTGTAGTTCAGTGACTCCTCGTGAGACCTTCATGTAGTTTACACATGAGGAGGACGGCCTACTGTGTGTGAAAAACAATCACAGGGCTTCATGGAAGAACAAAATTAAAATTGTAATATTGTTAACATTACAATTTTACAACTCTTGTACAATAGTCCCATGCAGCACAACTGAGATGTTATTGCTTCACCTGGAATGTTCCACAGTATGACATTAAAGTATAATCTTTCATTGAAAAAGCTTTTTTACTGGGAGCAAACAAGCATGTGGCACCAGAAAAGTTTCATATTACAGCTTTAAAGAGTGTACTATGTTCTTGTTTTTAATGCATTTGAAAGTGTGAATCTTTTCATTGACAGGTTCAGTCCATGTCAAGCTTCGCTCCATCATCCACATGTGGCAAAAGTCTGCTCCATGATCCAGAACGCAGATAAGGAACAGCCCAGCACTTTGTTATGGACTCAACCCCTCCTCTGTCCTCCTGTCCCCCTCTGTCCCCTCACATGTCCTCCTGTCCCCCTCTGTCCCCTCACATGTCCTCTACTGTAAAGAGCAGGCAGGAATCAGCACTGCACTTTTCAAACATCACTCAAGTCATTTTAGATTGATATTAGCTCAGTAGGTCTTGTTTAATATTTTGATAAATGTGTAAGTGTATGTATTTTTGTCTTATGGACCGGATATACAAAAAGACACACAAAAAACACATTTTGACACATTAATTTACAGTTTATTAAATGATACCACACTGTACATAGCAGAGGAGGAGCAGAGGAGAAGCAGAGGAGAAGCAGTGGAGGAGGAGCAGAGGAGGAAGAGAGGAGGAGCAAAGGAAGAGGAGGAGACGCAGGAGTGGAGGAGAAGCAGAGGGAGAGCAGAGGAGGAGCAGAGGAGGAGCAGAGAAGGAGCAGAGGAGGAAAAGCAGAGGAGGAACAGAGGAGGAGCAGTGGAGAGAAAGCAGAGAAGGAGAAGTAGAGGAGGAGCACAGGGGGAGCAGAGGAGGAAAAGCAGAGGAGGAGAAGCAGAGGAGGAGCAGAGAAGGAGCAGAGGAGAAAAAGCAGAGGAGGAGAAGTAGAGGAGGAGCACAGGGGGAGCAGAGAAGGAGCAGAGGAGGAAAAGCAGAGAAGGAGCAGAGAATGAGGAGCAGAGGAGGAGCACAGGTTACGCGGTCCAGCTTTTGTTTATGTCCACCAGCTCCATGCCGTCGCAGTAGGAGCGTGGCCGCGATACCCTCACCTGCAGGGGGAAACAGCAAAGAATTAGGTTATGGTACACTTTATAGTCCCAACCTGCATTTGACCCATCCTTCAGTGTCATTGGGTCAAATCTGCATTTGACCCATTCTCCAGTGTCTCTGGGTTAAATCTAGAGCAAAGGGATCCATCTGTAGATCTTGAGCTAGTCTTTATCAGGGTTATCTTCTGCCTGAAGTAGACCCACCCAGACACAGAGAGAAGTTTATGACAGAGGAGGGAACACTTTATCCCCCTAGTGGCTGAAGAGGGTCACTACATCATTTAGAAAAAAAGGAAAATGACAAAAAACTAATACTAATACTAATAAATAATAAAAACTAAAATTCATGTTTTGTGTAGTACTACAATCTGGATCCAAGCTGAGACTAAACCAGGTGTACAGGTTGGACTAGACCGGGACTGGAACAGGACTAAACCGGGTCTACAGGTTAAACTGAACCAGGACTACTAGAGGACTTGGCCTACTGGCTGGATTAAAGTAAGACTACAAAACCCAGAATGCAACTAGTACTTTGTGTAAGCCTGTAACAAGTTCAGTTTACTAAAAAGTAGGCCGAAAAAGTAGAGAAAGAAACATGTTTTGTTTTTGTTTTTTTTGTTTTGTTTTGTTTTGTTGTCGTTTCTGAAAGGAAAAAAATAAAGTATTGAGATTCATTCAGTGTTTTTTTTTTTGTTTTGTTTCCTATTTCCTACATTTTATATACACACAGAAGAATCAAATATATGAAGAAGATCTGTGGAATTATGTAGCAAAGAGGAAAAAAGAACTGCGTGGTGCTCAAATCTGAACTGAAGTTTGGACAACATAAAAGAAACGCTGTGTGATGAAGTGTAAGTGTAAAGGCACAGTCTGAAGTGAGGCTGCCGCTGTGTATCCTAAGAGCAAGGCCTCATGGGTAACTTGAATGGTACTTTATTCGTATATGGCAGAGGTTTGAAACACAGCAGCAGTTCACTTTACACGTTTGGCACTTTGTTTGGCACTTTGGCATTTAAATTAGCTCCTGGTGCAGCAGACGGCAATGTGAATCCACACCCTCACCATCATTCCTGTGGACGGCTCTCCCACATCCAACAGGCACGGCCACTTTAGAGAAAAAATAGAGTTTGTGCATACGATACAACCAAAACACTGGAGAGTGGAATATGGAGCGGTACAACAGCCAGCCTAGTCATCTTCACCCTCCCAGTGGTTCCTGGTGTTTTAATCTATTGTTGTGTGCAATTTGAGGAAATATTTCTGAAGAATTTTATGAGCTGCATGAAATTGCCAGTTACTTTCCACTGAAGTTTTCTCCTTCATAAATGTCACCTGACCAAAAACATCACGCCGACTGTGAGAATAGAATAGAACTCAACTCAATTTTGCTCTTATTTTTTATTCAGAATCCTTGCATATCCACCCTTTGCTTTGTTGACAGCGCTGTAAACCCTTAACTTTCTCTCAGTGAGGGTGGCTAAGTTTTGAGTTATTTTGAACGTAATGCCTTCAGTGAGAATCTACAATGTAAATAATCATGGAAATAAAGACACAAAGATAAAAAAGTGTGTCCAAACTTTTAACCGGTAGTGTATAGTATGTCATATATAAAAGGAGTCATTTAGCATTTACTTGGTAGCGACCAGAGGGGCACTCACCACTGGGGCCTGCTGCCTGGAGAGCTGCTGCAGCAGGGGGAAGGGGCTCCACTGGATGGGCTCCACGGGCCAGCTGCACACGGACAGGTCACTGGCCTTCCCTGAGTCCACCACACCATCAGCCAGGCTCAGGTCACTGCCCCTCCAAGCGTACTGAGAACTGCATCAGAGAAGCACCGTGAGCTACACACGCTATTTAGGCTTGAGGGTTTTTTGAAACAACTTTAGAAACTTTGCTCTGGTATTTCATGTCTTATAACTTTAATGGGCCTAGATCACGCTATTTTCTGATGAATGTTGTTTCCTCATCACAAACACACTTGGAGTTGTGTTTCATTTCTTTCACACATGTGTAACCCACAAATCCTGCATATTCTGTTTTCAAACAGAAAACACTCTGTTCTACCTTGTGACGTCATGTGGTAATACAGAAAGTGCTCCACTGTGTATGTATACTCCATTTAACTTCACTAAAATCATTTGAATAATTTCAGCCCTGGAATGGCCCATCTCTACTAAACAAAAGGTAAAAGGTGAGCTTTGGAGATGTAGACAGACTAATAATAAATGAAAAGAAGCAAAACACCAGTCAGGGTATGATTTTAAGGAGACAACAACATTCTAACATGGCGTAAAGCTCACAAAAGTCAGTTTTGTGTAATACAGGGTCTTTCATATTGGAGCTGGGTGCCATAGGTCATTTATAAATTAATCAGTGGTGATTACAAGGATTTATATGTATGCCATACCTGACAGGAGAACCTATACCTCTCTGTTGCCAGCAGGGGTAAGTAGTCGCCTGATACACATATTCTCAGCGAAAAGAAAAGCCAATGAACAGAAATAGAGCCTTATAATCATAGACTGTATAAAGAAGTGAACTAAGGGAGTATGATGTCACCCATAGCGTTCAGCTCCAGTCAAATGAAGCTCACGAGGCTAGCAGTTACAGGAGAGAATTTGGAGCAGAGTTCCATATTAGGAATAGGAATTTATTTACGGGCAAAATAAGAAAATAAAAAACACCTGGATCATGTAGAGCGGGTTAATACGAACATTTTAAGACCAAAATGAAGAGACTCACTACAGCAGTTACAGAAAGAGGGGTGACAGTTTTTCAATATAAAGTCATTTGGAATCCGAGTTGAAGGAGCCGGAAGTGTCCCCATGCTCACTTCCTGTTTGGAACGCGGGGCCTAGCGGGTTATTTATGTCCATTTGTATAGTCTATGCCCACTCTGAACATTGTGCTGCTCATACTAGTTTAGAAAATTAGAAAAATACTTTGTGCTTTATCAAAAGAACATTATAAGGGGCATTTTTGGGGCATTAGATGTGTGATAAAAGTGCAGTGTCCCTTGTTCGCAGGCTAAGATCCCTGTCCAAATGTCCACAGTGAGTGTCTTATTTTGTTGTCTCAGATCGCTCCAGTTTCAAGACAGCCTTCTTAGATTCTGACCTGTGTGGGTAGATGGTGCGGATGTGGGTCCCCGGGCTGGGGCAGGTGGAGGGCAGGGAAAGGCTGTCGTCATGATAACAGCAGGGCCTCTCCAGCGCCCGCAGGTGGAGGATCTCGGTGGAGCGGGTGAAGGCGGGGTTATCCAGGGAGTCTGCTGACCCCGCCCAAGAGCGCAGCCAGAAGCGGCCGGACAGCTCGTCAAAGTGGTTAAACCTGCGGTAACTTACCAACATGATAGTTAATCGTCTACACTACCAGTCAAGTTTGGACACACATTCTTTTTCAGTGTATTTTGTCTTTATGTTGATCGCTTTCTACATTTTATAACACACAGAAAACATCAGATATATGAAGCAAGACATATGGAATTATGCAGAAAAGAAAAAAGTGAAATAAAAGTAAAAGATGCCATATTACACTATTTTATGATCTATGTTATAATGTTGTTTTCTCATCACAAACACACCTGGAGATGTGTTTTGTTTTGTTTCATTCACACATGTCTAACGCACAAACCCTGCATATTTAGGCTGAGTTCTTCTCTCAAACAGAAAGCACACAGGAAGTGCTCCAATGTGTTTTTAAACTCCGTACACCTTCACTTGATTTATTTGAATAATTTCAGCCCTGGAACTGCCAATCTCTACTGAACAAAAGGTAAAAGGTAGCTGTTAATTTGAAAACTACCACTACATGACATCACAAGGTGGAACAGAGCATTTTGAGCTTTAGAGAAGTAGACAGACTAATAATAAAGGGTTACTCAAACATGTGCTCACAAGTGTCAATTTGGCGTAATGTAGGAGCTTTAAATAACTCAGCTATATTCAAATCCTCATAGTATCCAGCTTTATCGACAGAGCTGCAAACCCTTGGCGTTCTCTTAGTGAGCTTCTTGATGAATTCACATGAAATGGTTTTCATTTCACAGCTGTGCCTTGTCAGAGTCAAGAAGTGCCAAAAGTGTAAAGCAGTGATCAAAGCAAAAGGAGGCTATTTGAAATTAAAACTAGAATCTAAGTTGGAGTTATTTTGAGTTTATCTTTTGTTTGCTACATTCCACATGTGTCTATCCATAGTTCTGGTGCCTTCTGTGATAATCTACAATGCAAATAATCATGGAAATAAAGAAGAAAATATGTTAGGTGTGTCCAAACTTTTGACTGTTTTTCACTAATCACAACCATGTAAGTGACCTGTGACTTAACGATGATGAGACGACGGGGCTTCTGACCTTACCTGCTTCTGGTCTGGTCCACTTTGGCCTGGATGAGGAGAGCTCTGTACCTCCTCACAACCATCCCCACCAGCACAGCCACCAGCCCCAGCAGCAGCAGCAGCACACCCAGGCACGAGAGGGCCAGACGGGCCTGGGTCATCCGCACCTCACACCTCTGCCCCATGAACCAGAAGTCCTGCCCTGCCACGCACCTGCCCACAGACACAGCACTTTGAATTTGAAACAGATCGCATGTTACACATCTGGAATACTTCTATGCACTGGGATTTCATGTTTAGTTACTTCAGTTCAAGCTTGAAAACTTTTGATCATGACAAATTAGTAGGGCTGTAGTTCTTTAGTCGTTTAGTCCATAAATTGGTCAGAAATTTCTACTAGTCAACTAACTGATGCAAATTTTGAAACATTTTGAGACATATTATCACCAAGTTAAACTAAACCAACTGGACTTACTTCACTTTTGAGGCTGACGGCTGATTTTTCTCTGATTTTGCCAAATTGTCCATATAAATGACAGTCATCATAATTTTCAAGTCATAAACCTTTAGAGAACAATTCAAATGTTACTGAACAAACCTCCTAGTGATAACAGTATTTTATTTTTTTCAAAAATAAAAACTTTAAATACACTGTTCCAAATTATTCTGCACAACAGAGTTTCAAACCATGTTATTGTTGTAAAGAACTGAAAATGGTCATTTGTTTATTTTTCCATTAGAAGCATTTGCATATTACTGAAATCAAAAGCTTTTTCAATCAAAACATCTTCAGGTCAAGTTACATTTGAACATAGGAGCCCTTTTTTGACAGGAGCTTCACAATTCTGCATCAATTGAACTTGTGAGTTTGTGGAGAGTTTCTGCTTGAATTTCTTTGCAGGATGTCAGAATATCCTCCCGAAGCTGCTGTTTGGATGTGAACTGCCTCTCGCCCTCATAGATCTTTCACTTGAGGAGCTCCAAAGGTTCTCAATAGGGTTGAGATCAGGGGAGGATGGGGCCACACCATAAGTTTTTATTATTTTATGTCCATAGCAGCCGATGATGCAGAGATGTTCCCTGCAGCATGAGATGGAGCATTGTCATGATGAAGATGATTTTACTACAGAAAGAACGGTTCTTCTTTTTGTACCATGGAAGAAAGTGGTCAGTCAGAAACTCCACATACTTTACAGAGGTCATTTTCACACCTTCAGGGACCCTAAAGGGGCCGACCAGCTCTCTCCCCATGATTCCGGCTCAAAACATGACTCCACCTCCTTGCTGATGTCGCAGCCTTGTTGGGACATGGTGGCCGTCTACCAACCATCCACCACTCCATCCATCCACCGCTCCATCCATCTGGACCATCCAGGGTTGCACGGCACTCATCAGTGAACAAGACTGTTTGAAAATGAGTCTTCATGTATTTCTGGGCCCACTGGGGCCGTTTCTGCTTGTGAGCTTTGTTTAAGGGTGGCTGAATAGAAGGTTTATGCAGAACTGCAAGTCTCTGGAGGATCCTACACCTTGATGTTCGTGGGACTCCAGAGGCACCAGCAGCTTCAAATACCTGTTTGCTGCTTTGTAATGGCATTTTAGCAGCTGCTCTCTTAATCCGATGTATTTGTCTGGCAGAAACCTTCATCATTGTGTCTTTATCTGCTTGAATCCGTGTGTGCTCTGAATCAGCTACAAATCTCTTAATAGTTTGATGATCAGGCTTAAGTTTTTGTGAAATATCTAAGGTTCTCATACCTTGACCAAGGTATTCAACTATTTCACACTTTCAGCACTAGAAAGATCCTTTTTCTTTCCCATATTGCTTGAAAATGTTGCTCTGCTTAATAATGTGGAATGTCCTTCTTGAGTCGATTTTCCTTTAATTGGACTCACCGGGCAAACGCATTGGCTCAGGTGTGTGAGGTTGATTTCACTGAGACACAAGACCATCCATGAGTTTTACTGGAAAACTAAACATTTGACCTTTAGGACACTTAAACACAATTTGCATAATAATTGGAACGCGGTGTAGATGTAGAAGTGGGTGGTGACATTTTACTAACGTCACCAAAAAAGACCCGGGGCACATGGAGGAGACGGTCCACACTTTTGACCAAACGTCACCACTCTAGTGGGAGTCACAGTCACCTACACAAGCCCTGAAGAAGCTTCCTGGTTGGTAGCAAAAAGTCAGCTTCAAAAGCTAAGTAAGTCCAGTTGGTATAGTTTTGTGATAATATTAAACAACTAATCATTTGATTTAGATAATAAGGAATAATATGAGGCTACTGCAGAATGGAGAAGAGCTGAAAATGTGGTATTTCTTTGGTATTTATATGTAAAAGGGCAAATTAACAAGTTCACAAGTTTAATCTGTCTTCATATAAACACATTGTGTCCTAGTACTAGTAGATTTTGCATGAACTCCTTTTGCTCCTTGTGCTAAGTCAGTCCCCCTTCGGAGTGACATAACAACACAATCAGTATAATGAAACTACTGCACATCGCATCAGGTTTGTAGTAGTAGTAGTGTACAGTTTTGTATCATGCTTTTGTGTATTTTGTATAGTTACTCAAACGTGTGAATGAAACAAAACACAACAGGTCTGTTGTTGAGGAGGTAACAACATTCTAACATGGCTTAAAGCTCACAAGAGTCAATTTTACATCATATAGGACCTTTAAAAACTGTCTAAACTCACAAAGGTAACACACACTCACTCCAGTGTGCTGTAATCTCTATTATTGTCATGTGTTTTGTTGTTGTTGTCTTTCTGTGCGTATGTCCAATGAGCTCTGTGTTTGTGAAAATGAATTTCCCTTTACGGACAATAAAGTCTAAAGTCTGTATATGAAGAATGGGTGACGGGTTGTGGGTTGAGCTTTGCACAAGAGGCATGGACTTGCACTGCTAACCGTGTGAAGGGTTCGAATGGGGCCTGGGAGAGATCGCAAGATTGCTCAGACATGTAAGGATGACATTTAAAATCACTCTGGGCATGTTTTTGATGAGGGAATGATGTTATAACTTGGTAGAAATCTCCAAAAAGTCTAGTATGTCCAGTATACGAGAGGCGTGTTGCATACCGGCACAGTGGGGGCTGGCCTGGGTGGTGCGTGCACAGGCCGTGGTGCTGGCAGTAGTCGGAGTGACACACAGACGTACAGCTGAAGTTAGAGGTGAGAGAATCAAAAGCACACGTGAATCCTGAGGGGCACTGCAGCAGCCAGCCACACACCTCCTGTACACCTGTGGAACACACCAGACTGGACTGAGCAATGGGTCATGTTCAGCTCAAGAATTACAGGGCCACTGACTGAGAAACACAAGCTGTACATACATATACTGAGAAAAACTTGGATGTGTTCTCCCTCTGCAGGTTTAGGTACTGGCAAGATTCAGTTGTGTAGTTTCAAGACAGATGGACGATAGGTTTAAGTTAAAAAAGCAACAAATGAAGCTTTGCCTGAAAGTAACGGTATTTTTGTCATCAAATAAAAACTGAGTGGACACGTGTTGCAGCACAGCGCAGGCTTTTGTTTCAATCCAAATGAAGTTATGTTGTTGTGAGTAAGTTGGTTAGGTGAGTTAGCAGCTTTAGTGTGGAAGTCCCCTGTATGTGAATGAGAGCCTTGCTGTGGGCAGTTAAACTGAAGACAAACTCTGGCCCATGAGGTAGAATGTGAGAAAGACATGTCCTACATACAGAGGATCCAGGGCAGAGAATCAAACCAGAGCTATTCTCCAAATAAAGAGCGATAAAACTTAGAATTCTGCCCATTTAAGTGCATGTTTTCTGGAGGAACCACTTGCTTGTCTCCAAGAAGTTACTGCTTTGCCTGGAATGTACAACAGTCTGACATTAAACTCCTCAAGATCTTAAGTATGCATGCTCTGTGTCTTAAACGAATGAAACAAAGCACAACTCCACGTATGTTTTTCACGAGGAAACAACATAAGAGATCAGAAAATAGCATAATATATGCCCTTTAGTTTATTCTAGTGAAGACAAATGCTCTTTCCATCATTCATTGTATATTTAAAGCAGCTAAATAAGAACTACATTGAAACGGCCATATATAATCTATAGAATTAACAAAGAACTTTGTTTTGTATCAGCTAATATCCTTCGTCCTATTAGACACACTTATGGTGAAATGGGGATCCCATTCATTTCAGTGGCAAATTGGAGAAAAGTTTTGCATCTTAAATATGACAAAGTCGGTTCATTTGTGTAAAATGTTCAGTCTTCATGTGCACCAACAAGTCAACACTGCACCGATTCTCTGGGGGATCTATGTTATAATCTTGTTTCTCAGCACAAACACCTGGAGTTGTGTTTTGTTTCATTCACACGTTTAACACACAAACCCGGCAGATTTAGGCAGATTTAGAGTTCTTCTCTCAAACGGAAAACATTCACTTCCACCTTGTGATGTCATGTGGTAATACAGGAAGTGCTTCACTGTGTTTTTAAACTCCATACACCTTCACTAGAATCATTTAGATGATTTCTGCCCTGGAATTGACAAGACAAGACAGAAAGTGCAGACCACAGACATGAGGAGAATTGTATAAGGTTTTAAATCTTATGATTCTCCAAAGTCAAAGACTGCAGCGAAGAGACCGCACACCACACGCTAAAGCTGTGAACGCTGTTTCCTGTCTGAGTGAAGCCGCTCTCTGTGTCTCTCTGCGAGACTCTTCAAAACCATCAGAGCATTGCACTTAGAGATTATGTGCAAGTCAAAAGTGAGCAATCATTTATTTTTTTCTCAATTTTTATTTTTTACAAATGCTTCAGGCTGGCCATGTTTTGTGGATTGAGTGACATGGATTAGTGGAGAAAATACTAAGATGTTGCATTTTAGCGCTGACACCACAGACAAGAAGTGCAGTGTAGTGAACTAAATGTAAAAAGCAGCTGTTAACTTGAAAATCACTGCTTCATGACATAACAAGGTGGAACAGCTTTGGAGATGTAGACAGAGTAATTAATAAACCAGGATTATCCAAACTTGTGTGAATGAAACAAAACACAACTCCAGGTCTGTGTTTGAGGAGGTAACAACATTATAACATGACTTAAGGCTCACAAAAATCCATTTTGTGAAACATAGGAACTTTAAAACTGCTTTACAGTCCATATTGAACAGATTTGCTGTGAAGAGCAGCAGTCCTGCAAAATAATCCAACCTGAATCATGACGGCGGAGCGCAAGGAAACTTCCGGAATAAGGTAAATAACAGGATAAAATTCTATAGCAGTTTAAATATGGAGCCAATTCATAATATTAAAATTCTAATGATTCTTAATGATGATGATTTTTAAACTGTCATCAACTTTTATAATTTTCGTGATATAATCATTACTCACAATTATTTTGGTCACGATAACTGTGACACCAGATTTCAATTCGCGATGCACCGATCCAGGTTTTTCTGTTCCGATACCGATATTGATACTATCTGATTGAAAATGGCATTTTTTTCTCCCAAAATACAACTTAGTACAAAACTGAACAGCTTTGTATGACTTAAAGGTGCATTGTGTAACTTTTCTGGTAGAGGGACTTCATGGAGACCAAATCAGACCAAGTTACAGGTCAGATCTGTGGAGAGACGACCCCGCTCACAGTCAGAATACCTGTTTTTCTAAATATTTTTTTCGATAAAACCACCTGTAATTTAGTAAATGTAAGGTAGAGCTGTTTAATGTCACACTGTGGAACATTCCAGACAACGCAATGATATCTCCATAGAAACAAGCAGGTGACGGACCACCTACCAAAAAGTTACATAGTGCATTTTTAAAGTTCAAACATCATGAGACGTGCTGGGCCTACATCAGTCAGCAGAGTCCAACCAGCGTATATCAGCTGATATCATGGAACCGATACCTGTTCCGTCACTGATATTCAATACCAGTATCGATATCGGTGCATCCTTAATTTCAATATCGTCACATGCCTAAATATCACAGCGACAGAAAAGATGACGTGAGCGGGGCTAACAGTTCCAATGAAAACATGTTCCCAGGCCCTTTAACAGAACGCTGACCTCCGAGCGTGATGTTGGTGATTCTGGCAGACCTGAAGCTCCGGCCGTCCTGCACAGCCTGCCTCAGCCCGGTTCGGTCCAGCAGAGAGGAGGCTCCTGTTTGAGGCAGCCACTGTAGAGCTCCCCTGGTGTCGAACTCCAGCAGGCACTGCACGGCCGGACCGCTGTCACAGAAC
Source organism: Taenioides sp. WSHXM2023 (assembly GCA_029959045.1). Lineage (NCBI taxonomy): Eukaryota > Metazoa > Chordata > Actinopteri > Gobiiformes > Gobiidae > Taenioides > Taenioides sp. WSHXM2023. The sequence goes on from CM057090.1 coordinate 32,408,363, forward strand.
TAAGTGTTAGCGTGGTGTACATACATGGTCCATCACTCTGTTCCACCTTGTGATGTCATGTGGTAATACAGGAAGAGCTCCACTGTGTTTTTAAACTCCACACACCTTCACTAGAATCATTTGGATAACTTCAGCCCTGGAATTGACAATCTCTACCGAATAAAAGGTAAAAGGAGCTGTTCACTTGAAAACTACCACTTCATGACATCACAAGGTGGAACAGAGCATTTTGAGCTTTGGAAATTTAGACAGACTAACAATGCAGGATTATTCAAACATGTGTGAATGAAACAAAACACAACTGCAGTTATGTTTTTGAGGAGGTAACAGCATTATAACAGTTTAAAACTCACAAGAGTCAATTTTGCGTAATATAGGACCTTTAAATTGTTCTGTTAGGAGTAGTTTTCAGATATACTATACTTTTAATTCTACTTAAGTAATATTTCACAGTGTAACAGTACTAGTACTAGTTTTAGTTACTGTGAGTAAATCTCCAAGTGACAAAAGCTTTATGTTGACAATATGGAATGATTTGAACACCACCCCTGCAGAGATTATTTATTTTTGATTGATTTTATTTTTTTTATTTATTTTTTTTTTTTTCTCATTCTTGTTCATAGTTTAAATTTAAATAAATTGTGTAATTTTTCAGATGGAGGGCCTGTCAAATGCTTTTCTCCATGAAGATGTTATTCCTTTGTCTGGAATGTTCCACAGTATGGCATTAAACCTTTCTACCTTCATGGAGACCAAACCAGACCAAGTTACAGGTCAGATTTGTGGCAACCCTGCTCATAGTTAGAATACCTGTTTTTCTAGGTATATTTGAGCTATAAAACCATCTGTAATTGAATAAATGTAAAGTAAAGCTGTTTAATGCCATACTGTGGAACATTCCAGACAGAGCAAAGATCTGGTATTTTCAACATGTTGTCCTTCCAATTACACTAACTTCAAATTATAAATCAGATTACACATCTACATACTTTTACTTGAGTATGGTTTCTCCAAATACTTTTTTACTCTCAGCTGAGTATTTTTAGACCAATAATGTTTACTTCTACTTGAGTAATATTATTTTGAAATAATGGTACACAGTTTTTGCTACTCGCCCCACCTGACCTATGTTTATGTGCCATATAAACCATCCTCCTGACAGTATGTTGAACTATTGTATCCATGCTGAAGGATTTCATAGACTGTTTCCTGCTTTTTACATGGGATTTTGATGATAAACCTTAATTTTTTTTTTATTTATATAAGTGAAGAGGCCCTTGAACTCACCATATAACAACTAAAACCTACATACTAAAGAGGGGGTATTACTATGGGGTATTCTTTGGTATCAGATAACATATTTAGACCACCATGTTATGTTTTACTGCTTTGAATATGCTATATTTGCAGGAAACAGTGTATTAAAATGTTCAGAGAGCTGGCACACTGGAGGTAAAATGGAAAGCTATATTTAAATCACCTTTGCTTTACTAAAACACTGAGTCAAGGCAGTAATTGTGGAATTATTGTAAGTAAATTTGATGGTTTCAGTGGCCATACACCTCCACAAGTCTGGGAGGTACAACAAAAGTTATCTAATGTACATCAGTATAGTAGATGGACAATATTGGTTCTACGTTAACTGTTTCTGGAGGTGTGGCTAACCTGCTCCACGCTCCAAGCAGCTCCCGGAACCCTGGGGCCCTCTGGAGATATGGCTCCAACTGAAAAAAAAAAACCCAAAACAAAACATTGAAGTTGTTCTCTTCCATATGGTTTACTTTTCTTGTCAGATTTACCCAGAGAGCTGTGTCCTCCTCCAAACCTTCAGTCGCTGCAGGGTGAGATTCTTCTACTGTGATCTGCAGCAGCAACTCAATGGACTCCACTGGACGAAACACATTTAGGGACAAAATACGTGAAAGATAAAAATGTGGGGACAAGGACAGAACACACAATGTACTATTTACCCAATGAACAAAAAGAAAATAACAATATCGTTTTCAGTATTCTTATTATAAAGGTGAACTGTGTAACTTTTTGTTCGGAGTCCGTCATCTTCTATGAATGTTCTACTATATGAGAATAAGCAGATTTACCTTACATTTATTCAATTACAGATGGTTTTATAGCTCAAAAATACCTAGAAAAACAAACATTGTGACTGGGAGCGGGGTCGCCTCTCCACAGATCTGATCTGTGACTTGGCCTGGTTTGGTCTCCATGATGACAGAAAGTTTTAATGCCATACTGTGAAACATTTCAGACTATCATCTCTATGGAGAAAAGCATCTGACAGACCCTCCATCAGAAAAGTTACACAATGCAGCTTTAAATTAGCGCAACTTTAGTAAGAGAGAAAAATGTGGAAATATGGAAACTACGACTACATCTAGAACTGTTTAAATCTGCGTAAATCTCAGATGGATGGAACGATTTAAGGTCCTATATTACGCGCAATTGACTCTTGTGAGCTTTACACCATGTTAGAATGCTGCTACCTCCTCAAAAACAGACCTGGAGTGGGGTTTTGTTTCATTTCAAAACATAGTGGAGCACTTCCTGTATTACCACGATTTACACATTTAAAAAAATATATATATATAAGACCAGAATTATAGGAAAATATAGAGAAATACAATAAATCATGTAGCTTAATTTATGGATCTTACAGATTAACTATAACCACCAATTATACAATTTTATATACCAGTAGGCATGAATACTAGCGTGTACATGGATCTGTGTGTGTGTGTGTGTGTGTGTGTGTGGGTGTGTGTGTGTGTGTGTGTGTGTGTGTGTGTGTATGAACATCGATGTATATGTGTATGTGTCTATACCAAAAGAATTAAGAAGGTATTCTTTTCTGCACTCATAAAAGATGAGGGTTTTTTTTCTGTAAATATTTCTGCCATCTTGTATCCTATTCTACACGTTAATAAGGTTAGGCAAAATAAGTGTTAAAACTTCGGTCTGTAGAATCACTTTCGTGCATAATTTCTGCGTTAAATCATTGTAATATGATTAACGATTATGTTAACTGACCGAAGAAAAATAAACTAACTAACTAACCACATGACATCACAAGGTGGAACAGAGTGTTTTCTGTTTGAGAGAAGAACTCAGCCTAAATACAGTATGCAGTTTGTGTGTTAAATGTGTGAAAGAAACAAAACACAACTCCAGGTCTGTTTGTGATGAGGAAACATTAGAACATAGATCAGAAAATAGGGTAATATGAGACTCTTATGTGGCCAGTGAAAAACATAAGGAGATACTAAGGTCAGTCAATTAAAATTAATTTTACACACCTTTACACAATCCACTTTGAATGAATGTGTAATCTATACATCAAAAACAACAGACTAGATAACTTAAAGATTTTTTCGGTAAAGCAGGATTCTTTTTGACGGTCCTAACATTGCCAGTTTACTTCCACCAAAAAACTTCAATGCTAAAAACTGACTTTATAATAAACCTATGAGATTTTGGAAGTTGGTAGTTGCATCCCATCCCGTGATTTGAGACTTTAAGTAGAGTTGTTTAAAACTCGATTTCGATACTAAGGAGCAGACTTGATACTCGTACCAATTCTGATACCACAATGAAAATAAAAACACTTTTAGACAATAGATTTTCAACACTAAATCATAGTATATCTGTGTAATCCCTCAGTGGTCCAGGTAGGTTCCGTAGTGGTCCATGGGCGTTTGAAGTACACCCACAGGTACATGAGAGTGTATTTGTGAGAGCAAATGTGGACTAACAGATGCACAGTCCCTAACAAATAAACAAAATCATTGGACGGACTTAAAAATATCAAGCAGAAGTACCTCTTATGATCGCGGGCTCATCCGGGACGATGTAGAACTTGGGTTTATGCTGGTCTGTGGAGCTTACGGTAGCCGCGGAACTCAAATATGCCTGTGTGAAAGCCGTGACTCGGTTGACGGGTTCAGGAGTCCAGGAGGTCATATCCCGTGACAGTGTTGTTTTAGCTCTTTTGTTTTCTTCTTTCTTGCTCGTTTGCGGTGATGTAGGCGGAATTTGATAGTTACTGGTACTTACTGATAACTGGTCAGGGTTTTGCTTCTCTTGTAACGTTGTTGACGCTATACTCTTTAGTGTTGTATATCTAGAAGATTCCATTTTTAGTAGTATTCCTTCATCTACCGCAGTGCTTTTGAATGTTTGTTGCACAGAAATTGTATTAGGAGACGGAGTTGACAAGCCTGTAGCTGACGTGCTGTTGGAACGCATTGTATGGCTTTGTTGATTAGCTAAAGTTCCTGGTGACAGAGTTGACGTGGGCTCAGTAGACATACGTTTAAGTTCAGGGCTTGTTGTGGTGCCACCAAAATAAAAATTTGTAGTGAACAGGTCATTTCTCCCAGTAGTTTTTGCCTCCTCTTTGCTGCTTTCTTCAAATTCTGAACCAGCAGTCGGACTAGACAAAGACATCAGCGCAATGTCCCTTTCTGTGTCCAAATCTGGTTCAAGGCTAGTGAATGACGTTCCTCGAGATGTCATTTGTATTCTTTGAGGGTTTTCAGTGTTTTCCTGTGTGGCGTGCAAAAGGTTAAAGCTCACAGATGTATTCGAACCTGTTTCTTGTTTGATAAGAAGTTGCGCGGTAGCAGTAAAGTCTTGAAATTCCACATCACTTTTTGTTGTAATATGCGACATCTCAGTTGAGTCAGTTGTAAAATGTTTTTCCAATGAACTGCTAGTGCTAGGGGAGTGTTCAAAATGGGTGCTTGTAGCTTCGATACGCTCTTTAAAAAGTATTCTTGGACTTTTGGTGGCCATTGTATCGGTACTTTGCCAATTTTCGGTCAAATCCTGAATTTTATTTTGTGGATTTTGTGATAACACGGTTGACTCTGTGTCCAGCTCAGACACAACAGACGATACAGATAAACTTTTATTTTCTTCATAAACTAGAGTACGACCAGTTGTGTACAATCCAGTGCTTGTAGACATTTCGCTGTTACTTGCCGCTTCATTTGAATCTGAAAAAGTTTGTAATTTTATATTTTGTGATGTCTTTAATTCAGAACTTTGAATTGAATGTTGTGTGTTAAAATAGTCCAGAGTCCCAGGATTATCAGTGCGCCGCGTTGCTCCAGATGTGTCCGGTCCATTGTTCCACTCTTCCCCAGGAAATATAGAAGCTTCCCTGACGGTGCTCCCAGAGGCGAAGGGAGGGGCGGTGGTGAGTCGTATCGGCCCAGGGTTGCGAGTGGAATTCCCAGAAGGATCCGCGCGGTCAGAAAGGGGACGCTGTTTGGTGGCGGTGGCTGGAGAAGAGGTGAAGACGGTGGGGTGTGTGTCTGGGTTGGAGTAGGTCTCTGTGGAGCTCCTCTCGCCATCCTGAACTGGAAAATAAAGAAGAGTGATAGGGCCAAAGCATGACGTAATAAAGGCTAACATCTCTGCCGTGAGATCAAACTTTCCAAAAACAGAGTCATGACACAGACAACCAAAATGTTGTTTTTCCATTTAGGACAAAGAGTAGCCAACGGTATCAGTGGCTGTCCAACTGCAACTCACCTTTTAAGGGCATTTTTTCCACACATAAAAAGAAACAACATTAGTGTTAATTTACAAAAATATACTAAGCAACTAGCCTTCATGTTTTAAAAAATGTATTTGACGGAAACAACTCAAAACATTACAACCAGAGGATAAAGTTCAGGAAATAACATCACGAAACAATCATCATAATGTGCACAGAGCCACAGCATGAAACGTTTTGGTTTTACTAAGGTTAAGGTATACTTTTATGATACTTTGCGTTGTGAAGCCACTGCCACAACCTGCCAGGAGGAGTTACTGTACTGCTCTCAGGGAACCCTAGTCTTGGTCAGGACTAGCTTAGCTGGAGGATTTGACCTTGTGCATGTTTGGAGCTGATGGGGGAAACCAGAGTGCCTGGAGGAACATAACCTAGACACAGAAACATGCAAACTCCAAACCTCACTGTGACTGTGAGCACTAGCCACTGTGCCATCTGTGCCAAACATTTCCAATCTACTGTTATAATTTACAAAAAGCACAGATAAGTGCGTCCCCCAGGCCTACAGCTTAGACCGGCTTTTGCCTATTGGGCTGATACTGTGTGCAACTTATCACTTACAGCAGGACTGGAACAATATGTAAACAATTAGTTGGAATCAACATTAGATACTGTTTAAACACACTTGGAGAGGTTTTATCATGGCTGCATACTGAAATCAATCATGTCTATTGTGTGAAGTTGTCTTATGTTGCTTCTATCTCTTTGACCTGCCAGGGATTACAGATGTAAAGTACCTTCGGGCTAATTCTGGCGTATTTACAAGTATATGTTCATGAATATGTATTGTGCCTTTTAAATAAAAAGAAAGAAAGAAAGAAAGAAAGAAAGAAAGAAAGAAATGGGTAAGGTAAAAGTATAAATAGTAAATTAGCTAAAAATACTATAACATTTCTGTTATACTATAATCTCAATCAATAATCTTCTGTTGTCATTTTTTCTTAAAGAGACTTGTAAAATCGACTTTTATTTTCTTTCACGTTGTAACAGTTTTGATTCATGATTGTGTGAGTAACCGTGTATTGTCCTGCATTTGAGGTTTGATTTCCCTTACCCCCTATCTCCCACTCACTCTTCTGCATTTACTTACGATTATTCAGAAAATTCAGACTTGAGGTTACCATTCTTTTTACTGTTTTACTGTTTTACTTGTTGCTGGTTACAGTGAAATGCCAGTTTTAAACAGGAAGTCAGTGGACCTGTTTGTATTATTAAGCCTTTTTAAATTAATATTAAGGTTTACAACAAACACAATATAGTGTTGTCACGATACTAAAATTTCAAACTTGATTTCAATACTAAGGATATTATACTGCATACTCAATACCGATACACAGCTCACGATTTGATATTATCACGATATATTGCACATGATACTCTGAGATATGTTGCTATTTCATATACATTCTAGCAACAATATTTCTTTGTTAAACCACTACTTGTGCAAAGTTAATATGAAATACATCGATTTGAATCATCAAAACAGAATATGTCAAGTGTAGTTTTCTTCCACTAAATAAGGAACAAAATTGTTGTACAGTCACAAAATAAATTGCTAAAAGATTCCAAAAAATATTCTTGGCGATATACAGCAGCCCATGATAACGATACTGTATCACCAGTTTAGTATTATGATATTTGGATATTTCGATATACAAAAGTGATGACGGTCCAGACTTGTGACTGTGAACATGTGCATGTCATAAACTAGAGGAGAGCGGCAGTTCCTCACCATAATAGAAGAGCTGGAAAGCATTTGTGGAATGTCCTGCTCCGATCCAAGTGAGAGTGGCTTTGTTTTGGTCACATCCAGACAGCAGGACAGTGTCCCCTATGTCCAGTGTCCTCTCTGTGTCCCAAACGCACACCAGGGACATGTTTGACCCCGTCTCCAGCCACACTAACTTCATCAGTACTGAAAGACGCAGTGGGATCTCCAGAGTCCTAGTGCAAACCATGAGTGAAGACCTGGTTTGGTCTGTCCCCTGCTCTGGACTGAAACTCCAATGTCCCATGGACTCCTGGGACAAGTCCACGTGTCCATTGCATATGTGAGAAAGTAGGGCCAGTGGTGTATCTGCAAAGGAGAGATATAATGGCAATACCATCAAGATTTATTAATAAATGCATGTAATCCACAGGTCGGCCAAAAAAACCCCACAATTTATCTTTTTTTTAAATTAGATTTTGTTGTTAATATGCTATATATTTAATATGAATATGAAAAGTTTTTGTCAAATGGTTACATTGGAAAATTGTTTTTAACATTATAATAAGACTATAGAATAAATGATATGAAATAAACAGCAACTCTGTTTATTTGAAAGATTGTGTATTTATGACCGCTTGTATTTTTCCTCACTAAAATTAGATTAGAGTGTAGTCTTTTTATGGAGTAAAGTGATTTTGTTAAATATCAGTTAGTAGGTTAATGTCATATTCGCAGAAATAGAAAAATGGAAAACTTTGATGATGATAAAATAGTGTAACAAGGGCCCTTTCGTGTCTCACCTGTGAGGAGGAGAAGCAGCAGCAGACAGGCTTTGAGCTGCACCATGTCCAGTCCTGAGACATTTCAGACACAAGCCCGGATCAACACTCTAAAATCCGCACAAAGCTGACACCCCGCGGCCCCGCAGCTCGCACACTCTCTCCCCGCTCTGTCACATCACTTCCTCGGACAAGACTCTGGAGCAGCGCTGCCCGGTGCGAACCAACGCTCCACTGCGGAGGGCGCAAATGAGACGCGCATGTGCCCGCCCCAGAGTCTAGTGCCGACGGAGGAGGGCCGGGGGCTGGAGGAGGAGAGGACAGCGGGGAACAGCGCCTCCAGGATCTCTTTAAAGACTCTCCAGATAAGAGAGGTGGGAGAAAAGCACGGCAGGTCAGTTTTAATTGGTGTTAGATCTTATGAACACATAAGGCAGACATGATGGCTCATTATGGATAAAAATGTAGCTGTCAAAAGGCTCAGACCAGACCGACAGACCGGACATGCTGCAGCAGTGTAGAAGATATTTTAATGAGGGACACTCGTACGCCGTACGCAGAAAGGATTACTCCTCTACAACAAGTCTTCCTGCGCCATCTTTTGGCCAACTTTTAATTTGCTGTTTATGAAAAACTACATTTGTTGGCTAACATCTAAGTGCAATAAATGTCATACCACGTCTTATCAGGCTAGTGAAATATGTTTAATTAAAATAACATAGGTCTAACTAGAGTCTTTTTCTTTTGTTTTCTTTTTTATGCCAAAGGACCTGTTGAATGCACCTGTTGATTTTTCTAGCAGATGTCTGTGCATCTTTTCACCAGATGGAGGAGCTCTAGGCTTGTGTATCTTTCACTATGAGTAATTAATAAAAAAAAATGTATGGATACCATATATGGATACGTGTCTGGAGGTAGTCATCTTCAAGATTCCATGTAAAATAGGATTACTCCTCTACAAACTCCATAATGAGGGCCATTCGAGGTGCACTGAACTGCGGCCATGGTCCCGTTCTCCGTGCCGCAGTCAGTCTCCATGGGGCCGAACTACATGTGGCACGCGGATGGTTATGATAAACTTAAGCCATTCGGTTTGGCTGTTTCAGGCTGTATCGATGGGTTTTCACGTAAAGTAATGTGGCTTGCATGTGGACCGACTAATAATGACCCAAGTGTGATCGCTCACTATTTTCTGTCATGTGTGCAAAACCTTGGCGTCATTCCCATGAGACTGAGAACTGACTGCGGCACGGAGAACAGGACCATGGCCGCAATTCAGTGCGATATAAACCGGCTTCATTCAGTTTGCTTACAGAACTGAATTTTCTTTTGCACTGGGACCTACCTGGATGACTGACAGATTACACAGACTCACCTAAGGAACTAAAAACCTTTTAAAGTGGTGGGGCTGCATGTTTTGTATGCAATGTGTGTACTGTTCACTTCTGTTATTATGTACATGTCAATTCTAAAATATAGTTTTTGTCAGGTTCAAACCCACCTAAACATTGTAATATACAAGAAGAAAGACAAGAGATGAATAAGTTTTACTCGCGAGGAGAACGGACAGAGTGTCAGTTACAATCTCCAACCCGCTCTGAAGCACTCAAGGCCCATCTCCTCCATTTTATTTAGGATGGTCCCTAGTTACAATGTGTTTCTAAGGGGAAGGGAGAGCAGCAACAACACGATATATTTTGAAAATATGTTTGATACAGTTGTCTGGCAGCTGCACTCTGCTGCCTGGGAGCCTTTCTTGTTTTGAAGGTCACATCATCTGCTTCCACAAGTAAAAAGTACTGCACATAGTATAAAGAGCAAGAGGTTATTCAAAACACACAAATATCTAACATATGATTATAGCAAATATAGGGTAAAATATATAAATGCTTATAGCAAATATGGAATAAAATATATACACAATTATTCTAATAGTTTTCTATCTTTCATGTTGATAGTTGAATAAATGCTTTAGAGTTACTTACATCATCTCTATTGAGCCTTAACGCTTGCTTTTATCTGTGATTACAGCTCCCCCTAGTGTCCATACAGCAGGACTACTCATTTTCAATCACCTAATTTAATGACACTTTTAATTAGGTATAATTACAACAAATCTTTAACTCAGTTCTATATATTGTACTAAATTGTTTTCATTGTGCAAAATGTATTTTAAAACAATGTTGTACCATTATAACTTTTCTATATTTGTGAAGCTTTGATTTTTCTTTCTGCTTGGAGGTGGGTTAGACTTTCATTTTGTGTGTGTGCATCTACTGTGGCGGAGGACGGGATTTTACATCTCAACAAAGGAAACTTCAAAAAGGCTCTGAGGGAGTACAAGGAGCTGCTGGTGCACTTCTGTGAGTAACAATAGTTTGTTTTATTTTGTTTTGTTTTTGGCAGTAGTTCTAAAATGGCGGTGTCTTTACTATGTTTTTTTTTTTTTTCTGTTAGTATGCAAGGATTTATGTAGTTATTTATCTATTGCATGTTGAATTTTTATCATAACTGTATGTACTGTACTGTATGTAGCTCCTACTAGTGTCACGATACAACAATTTCAAACTGAATTTCAATACTGAGAAATAGACTCGATACTCAATAATGTAAAATATGAACAAACATTAACTTCACGCAAGAAATATATTCAAATTTTGAATAACTCAGTTGTCATCTCCAATATTTCTGTGTACTTCTGCTGTCTTTTTTGGTGTTGGTTGGTGCTTTGGTGCTTTCTAGCCCTCATTTACTCCTAGTGTAGATCTATTTTGGCCTAGTTTTAGATGCAGTTCTGATATGACTTTTGTCCGATACGATTTTTGTCTTGTGTTTTAGGAGGTGGTACCTGGTATGAAAAGTTAGAAAGTATGTTCTATCATAAATAAAATTATGCTTACTAATTGCAGTCAGAGCTGTACTAATTTCTTACCAATATTGCAGTTAGATTTGTTGATTAAAGAAAACCTGATTCAGCTCATACGTAACTCATATTTTACAAACATGTCACAGTTATAACCGTAGATGCTTGCTTATAACTTGTTTGCTTTAAATAGTGGCAATCACTTTTTAATGTGAGATGTGTGATCACTAAAAAAAGAGGAATTTATTGGGGTATTGTTCTTCGTCGGTTTCTTTTTATTATTATTATTTTCTTCCAACAAAATGATCACATTTTTGACCCCCTGAACATGGACGAAAAGGATCAGATCGACCGGTCCAGCGAAAAATTAGATTAAATGGACATTGCGACAATGCCCAAAGTGACCCAACTCAATAGCGCCGCCTAGAATTGTACTCCTATGGGAGTGGGGACACACAAAGTTTGTCGCAGGCAAATGAAATTAAGGACAGTGATATAGAACAATGAGACAAGTCAAAATATGAATTAGAGCACGCCCCTATGACGAACAGGAAGTCGGCCATATTGGATTTTACATGTCACATCTACAGACACAGGTTCACTCAAGCACGCCGGCGAAAAACGCCTTCATTTCGTGTTTCTTTGACGACCTCTCACGGCCACAGGCATTGGCCTCGAGAGCTCAAATTCAAATCACAATTGTGTGACCCCGGCCCGAATGTAATGAAATATGAAATATAATAAAAGTGAACACTATAGCGCCCCCTAGCATAGACGTGAAACTTCTACATTATCGGATCTGGACCAAATCTGGGGATTAAATTCTATGCATGATTACAAGCAAAGAAATATATTACAGATATGGGGTATTTTCACATTTGGCCAGCAGGGGCGCAAGGACTCCCCAAAAAATTGTTTAAAAATTATTACACACACATGCTTAGTCCAATCATCATCATCAATTTGAATCTCTAATGCGTGATCTCAGCCTGAATATAATACACTATAAAGTATATGAAAAGTGAACACTATAGCGCCCCCTCCCATAGACAAGACACATCGACATTATTGGATTTGCACCAAAATCTGGGATTAATTTCTATGCATGATTACAAGCAAAAAAAAATATTACGGACATGGGGCATTTTTCACGTTTGGCCAGCAGGAGCGCACAGACTCCCCCCAAAAATGGTGAAACAATTATTACACGCACATGCTTAGTCTGATCGTGCTGAAATTTCTATCAGTTATACACTGTGTGACCCTGATTCCATTGACATGTCAGACACAGTTGTCAGTGCTACAGCGCCACCTATAGGAATGCACAAAGTTTACTTTGACATTAATTAGTGAATGTTCTGCAAAGTTTCACTAACGTGCTTCTGATCATAAAAGTCAATGAGACCTATGCCCTAGTTTTTAAATTTTTGCCTCTGGAATGATTCACGTTTTAGAATTTTAAAGGTGCACTATGTAACTTTTCTGGTGGAAGGTCTGTTTTCATGCACAGTCTTAGTCTGACAGTGTTCTTGATCATAAAATTCACGGGACATGTGTCCTAGTTTCTGTAGTCTGCCTCTGGAATTTATGTAATTTTTCTGGTGGATGAGCTGTCGGCCTAGGCAACAGCTTCAGCTCTTCTGGGAAGGCTGTCCACAAGGTTTAGTGTGTTTATGGGAACTTTTACCACTCTTCCATAAGGACATTTGTGAGGTCACACACTGATGTTGGACGAGAAGGCCTGGCTCTCAGTCTCCGCTCTAATTAATCCCAAAGGTGTTCTATTAGGTTGAGGTCAGGACTCTGTGCAGGCCAGTCAAGTTCATCCACACCAAACTCTCTCATCCATGTCTTTATGGACCTTGCTTTGTGCACTGGTGCACAGTCATGGTTTGCCATCTCCAAACTGTTCCCACAAAGTCGGGAGCATGGAATTGTCCAAAATCTCTTGGTATGCTGAAGCATTCAGAGTTCCTTTCACTGGAACTAAGGGACCAAGCCCAGCTCCTGAAAAACAACCCCACACCATAATCCCCCTCCAACAAACTTTACACTTGGCACAATACAGTCAGATAAGTACCGTTCTCCTGGCAACTGCCAAACCCAGACTCGTCCATCAGATTGCCAGATGGAGAAGTGCAATTTGTCACTCAAGAGAACACGTCTCCACTGCTCTAGTGTCCAGTGGCGGCGCTTTGCACCACTGCATCTGACGCTTTTTATTGCACTTGGTTGGATGCAGCTGCTCGGCCATGGAAACCCATTCCATGAAGCTCTCTACACACTGTTCTTGAGCTAATCTGAAGGCCACATGAAGTGTGGAGGTCTGTAGTGATTAACTCTGCAGAAAGTTGGCGACCTTTGTGCACTATGCGCCTCAGCATCCTCTGACACCGCCCCGTCAGTTTCCGTGCCTACCACTTTGTGGCTAAATTGCTGTCGTTCCCAATCGCTTCCACTTTGTTATAATCCCACTGACAGTCGACTGTGGAACATTTAGGAGCGAGGAAATTTCAGGACTGGACTTGTTGCACAGGTGACATCCTATCACAGTACCACACTGGAATTCATTGAGCTCCTGAGAGCGACACATTCTTTCACAAATGTTTGTAGAAACAATCTGCAGGCCGAGGTGCTTGATTTTATTCACCTGTGGCCATGGAAGTGAGTGGAACACCTGATTTTCATTATTTGGATGGGTGAGTGAATACTTTTGGCAATATAGTGTATGTCTGGACCGGTAACTGAATTGAAAGAAAAGTTTGATCAAATGGATAAGGTGTGCACATTTTAATACATTTAAAATTAATTACAGACCTAAATGAAAATAGGCTAAAGCTTTGTGTTTTCTCCAGAGCTTGGTTATGGCGACTCCATTAGTGATTGATTACATGATTTATGACTATGGCCATATGACTATCACCTGTAAACACTGTGGTCTACTTGAAAACCCATTCATTTCTATCAGTTGCTTTTGACAGCAAGAGTCACTTGACTTCTGCTATTTTGAATAAAAATGTAAAACACTGACTAATAATTGTCTCTTATTTTCTGTAAAGGTAGAGATGTAAGGCCTTAGTCTTAAGTCTGCTTTTTCTTGATCACTAAAATAAAGTGATAATGTACTGATTACTCTTATACAGTATAGTTTAGGTTTACAGTATTTAAGGCTGGAAAAAGAGCAGGTCGATTTATGAAGTGCCTCTGTCCAGTTGTTGAGAATGAAAAATTAGACTGGAGGGATGTGCTTTTGAAAACACTGGGAATCAAAACGCCCTTTGGGAGTTTTTTATGAAAGAATTTGATTGTTGGTTGAATAATTTAAAAATAACCAAAGTTTAAGCAGGCCAAATAATTCTATATAATTACAGAATCATCCAGTAATAGTATTTCTATGTTAAGCACCTTGAGAATACTACTGTGTAAACGAAAAAGCAGTCAGGACAAAGAAAAGTTGAGAAAGTAATGCAAACCCTGTGTGAAACTAAAGAGAGATCTCTTCTCTTTGCAATATCCCATAAGAATTTGTCACTCCAGATATCATAAATATTTTTTCAACATTTTACCCATAAATAAAAAATTCTTTGAAATGTTTATTTGCATTAGCCTTTATTGATAGGGAGGGTGTGGCTGGATAAGAGGAGGTGGAGGCTGGGTCTGCCTTGATCAAAGGTGGAGTCTGGGTCTGACTGGATCAGAAGTGGAGGCTCGGTCTGGCTGGATCAGAGATGGAGGAGCCTGGGTCTGGTTGATCAGAGATGGAGGAAGCTGGGTCTGGCTGGATCAGAGGTGGAGGCTGGGTCTGGCTGGATCAGAGGTGGAGGGGATTGGGTCTGGCTGGATCAGAGGTGGAGGTGGGTCTGGCTGGATTAGAGATGGAGCCTGGGTCTGGTTGATCAGAGATGGAGGAAGCTGGGTCTGGCTGGATGAGAGGTGGAGGAGGCTGGGTCTGGCTGTATCAGAGATGAAGGCTGGGTCCTTCTCTCTCTCTCTCTATCCTCCGTCTCTCTCTCTCTCTCTCTCTATCCTCCGTCTCTCTCTCTCTCTCTCTCTATCCTCCGTCTCTCTCTCTCTCTCTCTCTATCCTCCGTCTCTCTCTCTCTTCTCTCCAGATCCAGCCAGACCCGGCCTTCTCCACCTCTGATCTAACTAGACCCAGCCTCCTCCACCTCTGATCCAGTCAGGCCATCACTGATCTGGCTGGATCA
Source organism: Taenioides sp. WSHXM2023 (assembly GCA_029959045.1). Lineage (NCBI taxonomy): Eukaryota > Metazoa > Chordata > Actinopteri > Gobiiformes > Gobiidae > Taenioides > Taenioides sp. WSHXM2023. The sequence goes on from CM057090.1 coordinate 32,423,502, forward strand.
GAGGAGGAGGAGGCTGGGTCTGGCTTGATCTGGAGACGAGACAGAGAGAGACAGAGAAGGACTCAATCTCCACCTCTGATCCAGCCAGACCCAGCCTCCTCCACCTCTGATCCAGCCAGATCAGTGATGGCCTGACTGGGTCAGAGGTGGAGGCTGGGTCTGGCTGGATCGGAGGTGGAGGTTGGGTCCTTCTCCGTCTCTCTCTCTCTCTCTCTCTTCTCTCCAGATCCAGCCAGACCTCCACCTCTGATCCAGTCAGGCCATCACTGATCTCGCTGGATCAGAGAAGGAGGCTGGGTCTGGCTGGATCTGGAGAGAAGAGAGAGAGAGAGAGAAGGACCCAACCTCCACCTCTGATCCAGCCAGACCCAACCTCCTCCACCTCTGATCCAGCCAGCCCCAACCTCCACCTCTGATCCAGCCAGACCCAGCCTCCTCCTCCTCTGATCCAGCCAGATCAGAGAGGGAGGTTGGGTCTGGCTGAATCAGAGGTGGAGGAGGCTGGGTCTGGCTGGATCTGGAGAGAAGAGAGAGCGAGAGAGACGGAGGACAGAGAGAGAGAAGGACCCAGGCTTCATCTCTGATCCAGCCAGACCCAGCCTCCCTCTCTGATCAGGCTGGATCAGAGGTGGAGGAGGCTGGGTCTGGTTTGATCAGAGGTGGATGAGGTTGGGTCTGGCTGGATCTGGAGAGAAGAGAGAGAGAGATAGAGAGACAGACAGACGGAGGATAGAGAGAAGGACCCAGCCTTCATCTCTGATACAGGTGGGCCCAAGGCTGGGGTTGGCTCGATCAGAGGTGAAGGAGGCTGGGTCTGGCTGAATCTGGAGAGAAGAGAGAGAGAGAGAGAGAGAGAGAGAGAGAGAGAGAGAGAGAGAGAGAGAGAGAGAGAAAGAGAGAGAGAGAGAAGGACCCAGCCTCCATCTCTGATCTAGCCAGACCCAGTCTCCTCCACATTTGATCCAGCCAGATCAGAGATGGAGGCTGGGTCGGGCTGGATCACATGTGGAGGTCTGGCTGGATTAGAGGTGGAGGAGGCTGGGTCTGGCTGGATTAGAGGTGGAGGAGGCTGGGTCAGGCTGGATCAGATGTCTGGAGAGAAGAGAGAGAGACAGAGAGATGGAGGATAGAGAGAGAGAGGGCGAGAGATAGAGGGAGAGAGACAAGAAAAGAGGCAAGAAGCGAGGGAGAACGAGGGAGAGAGAGAAGAAGAGAATGAGGAGGAGAGATTAGAAGAGAGATGAGAGAGGGAGAGAGAGAAGAGCAAGGGGGAGAGAGAAGAGCAAGGGGGAGAGAGAAGAGCGAGGGGGCGTGAGACAGAAGGCGGAGAGAGAAGAAAGAGAGACAGAGGGAGAAAGAGAAGGAGAGAGAAAAGAGCGAGGGAGAAGAAGGGGGAGATATAGAGAGGAGGAGAGAGGGGAGAAGAGATTAGGGAGAGAGTGAAGGAGAGAGAAGAGATATTGAGAGGGGGGGTGGAGAGAAGGAGGAGATAGATAGATAATGGAAGAGAGAGATGGAGGATAGAGAGAGGGAGAAAAAGATAGAGAAAAGATAGAAGAAAGAGGGAGCGAAAGAGAGAGAAGGAAAGAGATGAGAGAGAGGGAGAGGAGAGACAGAAGAGAAAGAAGAGATAGAGAGGGAGAGAGAAAGGCAGCGAGAGAGGGAGAGAGAGCTGGAGAAAGAAGAGTGAGGGAGAAAGGGGGAGAGAGGGGAGGAGAGAAAGAAGAGCGAGGGAAAGAGAGAAGGAGAGAGAGAAGAAAGATATTGAGAGAGGGGGGAGAGAGCAAGAAGAGATAGGTAGAGGGGGAGAGAAAGAAGGAGAAGGACGGGAGAGAGGAGAGAGATAGATAGAGAGGAGGAGAGAGAGAGGAGCGAGGGAGAGAGAAGAGAGATATTGAGAGAGAGGGGGCGAGAGAGAGAGAAGGAGGAGAGAGAGAGCTAGACAGAGAGAGTGAGAGAGAGATGTCATAGTTGCACTGGACGTGGATGGACTACCATCTCAGAAAGGATATAACCCAGGCGAAGAAGGATCTGCAAGCTGTTCCAAGAGAAGCAGGAGGAGCAGAGGGGGGCATAGCAGGAGCAGCAGGCAGGGGCGTAGCAGGCAGGGGCGTGGCAGGAGCAGCAGGCAGGGGCGTAGCAGGCAGGGGCGTGGCAGGAGCAGCAGGGCAGTACCTCGGATGACAACCAGGAACAGCAGGGGGGACCCTAAAATGGCAAGGAAAAGCAGGAACAGCAGGGGGGGGCGTGACAGGAGCAATGAAGACAGGCACCAGGAAAGGCTTAAGAGGAGGAAGAGGAGAGAGGGCAGAAGCAGGGAGGGGTTTTGGACAATTCAGCGGACCACCTCGGCGGCGCCTCACATGGCAAACAGCAGCAGGCGGGGGTGCAGCGGCAGCAGTAGGCGGGGGCGTAGGGGCAGCAGCAGGCAGGGGCGCAGCGGCAGCAGCAGGCAGGGGCGCAGCAGCAGGCAGGGGCGCAGCGGCAGCAGCAGGCGGGGGCATAGCAGGAGCAGAGCCGGGTTTTGGAGAATTCAGCGGACCACCTCGGTGATGCCTCACACGGCAAACAGGAGCAGGCGGGGGCGCAGCGGCAGCAGCAGGCGGGGGCATAGCGGCAGCAGCAGGCCGGGGCATAGCAGGAGCAAAGCCGGGTTTTGGACAATTCAGTGGACCACTTCGGCGGCACCTCACACGGCAAACAGGAGCAGGCGGGGGCGCAGTGGCAGCAGCAGGCGGGGGCACAGCGGCAGCAGGCGGGGGCACAGCGGCAGCAGGCGGGGGCGCAGCGGCAGCAGCAGGCGGGGGCACAGGGGCAGCAGGCGGGGGCGCAGCGGCAGCAGCAGGCGGGGGCACAGCGGCAGCAGGCGGGGGCGCAGCGGCAGCAGCAGGCGGGGGCACAGCGGCAGCAGCAGGCGGGGGCACAGCAGCAGCAGCAGGTGGGGGCGCAGCGGCAGCAGGCGGGGGCACAGCGGCAGCAGGCGGGGGCGCAGCGGCAGCAGCAGACAGGGGCATAGCAGGAGCAGAGCCGGGTTTTGGACAATTCAGCGGACCATCTCGGCGGCACCTCACACGGCAAACAGGAGCAGAAGGGGGCATAGCAGGAGCAGCAGGCAGGGGCGTAGCAGGAGCAAGAAGGGGGTTTACACAGGGAGGAGGGACACGCTTACGAGCAGGAGCAGGAGCAAGAGCAGAGCAGGGTTTTGGACGCTTCACTGGACCAGCTGGGCGGCACCTAAGACGGCAAGCAGGAGCAGAGGGGGAATAAGTAGGAGCAGCAGGGGGAGACATAGCAGGAGCAGCAGGCAGGGGCACAGCGGCAGCAGTAGGCGGGGGCACAGCGGCAGCAGCAGGCGGGGGCACAGCGGCAGCAGTAGGCGGGGGCACAGCGGCAGCAGCAGGCAGGGGCACAGCGGCAGCAGCAGGCAGGGGCACAGCGGCAGCAGCAGGCGGGGGCATAGCAGGTGCAGAGCTGGGTTTTGGACAATTCAGCGGACCACCTCGGCAGCGCCTCACACGGCAAACAGGAGCAGAAGGGGGCATAGCAGGAGCAGCAGGCAGGGGCATAGCAGGAGCAAGGAGGGGGTTTACACAGGGAGGAGGGACACGCCTACGAGCAGGAACTGGAGCAAGAGCAGAGCAGGATTTTGGACGCTTCATCGGACCAGCTGGGCGGCACCTAAGACGGCAAGCAGGAGCAGAGGGGGAATAAGTAGGAGCAGCAGGGGGAGACATAGCAGGAGCAGCAGGCGGGGGCACAGCGGCAGCAGTAGGCGGGGGCACAGCGGCAGCAGCAGGTGGGGGCACAGCGGCAGCAGCAGGCGGGGGCATAGCAGGAGCAGAGCCGGGTTTTGGACAATTCAGCGGACCACCTCGGCAGCGCCTCACACGGCAAACAGGAGCAGGTGGGGGCACAGCGGCAGCAGCAGGCAGGGGCACAGCAGGAGCAAAGGGAGGGTTTACACAGGAAGGAGGGAAAGAGGGAGTGTGTTTACAAGTGTGTGTTTGTGTGAGTGTGCTTGTGTTAGTGTGTGTTTGTGTTAGTGAGTGTGTGCGTGAGTTTGTGGGTGTTTGTGTTAGTGTGTGTGTATGTGCTGGAGGTCTGGAGGTCTGGAGGTCTGGAGGTCTGAAGGTCTGGAGGTCTGGAGGTCTGGAGGTCTGGAGGTCTGAAGGTCTGGAGGTCTGAAGGTCTGGAGGTCTTGAGGTCTGAAGGTCTGGAGGTCTGAAGGTCTGGAGGTCTGGAGACCCGGAGGCCTGGAGCTGTAGTGGGCCTTGGCTCACACGGATCTGTGGAGAGAAACATTTGTGTCAGACACCAAAACTAACAGGACGCACATACAAGAGTACAGCAAACCCAGAGGGACAAAAGACAAACTGTAGAGACCAAAATGTTTCGCATTCACTTTTCTTAAATTTAAATTGAACCAAATGGAAAATAGCAATTGTTTACAAATGAAGTTTATTACTTTTCATTTACATAAAAGTCGTCACTTTAAAGCAGCTCTATGCATACATACATTATGCTACAATATATACTGTATAGGCTATATATGAGTACTTTGGGGGTGTAACGCCTTTTTCTGTGGGACAACACCTTTGTAGCAAAATCCCAAAATGATTTTCAAAAACAAATCAGACAAAAAACCCATAATTTTTCGTGTAGCTCTTTTAGTTTTAGACATTTTAACATGTCACCCCTACTGGACATTCACTATAAATCTGCCATGTCAAAATATTCTAATGACTTGTTATGTCTCTAGTGTTGGTTTAAAACACTGTTTTTTCAAAGTCAAAGTTAAAGTTTTTCAGAAAAGTTGAGGTTTACAAAAAATAAGACATTTTTATTAAATTTGTTCTGTAGCTTAAACCCTTATCCCCTGAGCTCTTCCTGGTGCATAAATGTCAGATGAGCTCGTTCTGGTTTGTGTGTAACTTTTTTTCTAAATATATGATTTTTCATGTCATACCAGAAGACGCCCTCTGGACTGCAGCATGTTTATATCTTTTTTAGATTTAAAGTAGTAATAAATGTGTCATATTATTAAATCATGTATACATGCTTCCGTTTATGCGCAATAACACCTTTATTAACTCTGGGAAAACTCTGGAGCCTGAGTGTCCTAACATCAGTACCATCTCTGGCTGTTTCCTTATGGTTATAATTTTGCATTCAAAGGAATTTCTTTGAATAAACTCACCATAATCATGATCTAGGCATTGTTAAAAGGGTAGTTTGCTGAAATATTGTTTACTTTTTGTGTAACATGGTAAAATCCCAAAAGGATTAACATATTAACACGGAAAGTCAAAAACCTTACGTTTTTTCCACACAAAGGTCTCGTAAGTCCGAGTCAGGGGGCGGTCAGTAGGAGTCTGTGTTAAAATGTCCTAAAGTTCTGTCTGGTTTCTGAAAAAATTGTCAGGTAAAGATCACGAACGCAGGTTCTCGTCTCAGCTGAAGTTTGAAAAGGTCACAACGCAGCACGTGCGTTTGAAACACGCGCTTAGCAACAAAAACAACAACAGCACGCACGTGCGCACTGACGTCAGCACGTACGCGTCTTCACGTGGTCCATGGATGTACCAAAAGTGAGGAGACGTCTCTCAAGTGCCTCTCTCGTGTTGCTGACCTGGAGATCAAGTTCATCTCCCGGCGACACAAGGAGGAGCTGTGGAAGGCGGACAAGAACTTTTCTCCAAGCAAAAGGCCTGCGGTTCACTGAGGATTTGAGCAAGAAGACCGAGACAACAGACAAAAACTGTGAAAGAAAAAAAGAAAGCGCGAGACGACGGGAAAACTACTTCGTGGGTGGAAGAGAATTCATCAGTGGTTATGAGATATCTCCTTGAATAAAAAAGTGTGACTATAACGTCCGTTCCACTTTAGAGGACCTCTGGTTTGGTGCTTCATGTTCTCAGGTTCAACTACATTCTCTTATGACGATATGACTGTTGTTATTGACTGATTTAGAGTCTTATTAAAAGAATTTTAGATTTTATTGTAATACAAAAATGCATACCTATTAGGGAAAAAAACCCCACATGTTCCATATTAAATTTGTTTACAATCTTTGGATGACTTTATGATGTGCTGATCTTGACAGCACGTAGTTTGAGCTATAGTCTAAGGGTTTACTTAGAGCATTATCTTTTGTTTATCTCTATTCATTAGAATTACTACTTTAATCTGCCTAATCTTTCTATCTTTTCTCTTAATGATGGGGGTTTGCGAAACAACACTAAACGCAAAGCTTTATTTCTTTTTGCCACACAGTTTAAATCTGATTTTGTGTATGTTCAGGAATCTCACTCTATTCCAAATGACGCGACTTTTAGGACATTTCACTGGGGTAAAACCATGTGGCTGTGGCATGGCACAGAACATTCAGCAGGGGTCGCTACATTCAAACACAAATTCAATGGGTGGTGGTGATTTTAACTTTTCTGCATTTATGGATCAGTTTAAAAGAGACAACTGTGATCAGTTAATTGGGCTCCAATATCTTGACTGCATAATGATAATAACAAATTTGCTACAATTTTTGCTAAAAGGCTGAAAATGGTATTGAACTCAATTATCGAGGAAACTCAGTCAGGTTTTATGACCAAAGACATATAACAGATGATATTATGACATTCTGGATTATTCTGATATTTTGTCTGATAATCTGGTTCCTTGATTAGGCGTTTGATACAGTTAAAACACTGTGCACCAATAGTAACAGCGCCACCTAGCTGCCAGGGGGCACATCCCCATTTTATTACTCCTGGAGATTTTGCAAAAGTATCTGGGGCTATCCCCTCTGGTGTCTGCACACTGTTTAAAAGTCAATGTAGATTTGATAACGATAACAAACTTCATATTAAAGCTGTCAAAGACACACCAGCGGGTGTAATAATAATGCAATAATGCAAACATTAAAAACAATCAGACAACACAGGACAGTTGTAAAACATCAGTGCAGTGGGGGTAAGCTTATTTAAATAAATGGGTTTTGAGTCTGGATTTTAATGTTGGGAGTAAATCAAGATAATGTGTGTGTGTGTGTGTGTGTGTGTGTGTGTGTGTGCGTGTGCGTGCGTGTGCGTGTGTGTGTGTGCATGCGTGTGTGTGTGCATGCATGCGTGTGTGTGCATGCGTGTGTTATTTAGACTTGGTTTCTAAGTGTCTAACAATCTGCAGTGCCAGATCAACAGTGGTCAGTATGCAGCTAATTCTTTATTTTGACTGATTTCTCTAACCCTTATGTAATGTCCTGAACCAATCCAGTGAATTTGTCACATTTCAAGGTCAGTTTGATTTGTAGAGCGCAGACAAGTTGGCCACTGCTTTTAAGGCACAGGAGGTCCCCAATTACTGAATAAATCTCAATTTCAACAAACAATGGCTGTTTACCAGAGGTGGGTATAGTAAGAGTACTGTTACTTCAACTATGCATGTTACTCATGTAAAAGTATGCTACTAGGTAAGTACTCTGAAAAGTACGATTAAAAAAAAAACAAAAAACATCACTGAGCCTAGATGAAGCCTGAGTGTTCTAACGTTTGTACTCTCTGTCTGGCTGTTGCCTTATGGATTTAATTTTACATTAAAAGGAAAGCATGAACGCACAAGGGCACATTTCTCTGAATAAACTCACCGTAATCATGATCTAGGTATTGTTAAAAGGGTAGTTTGCTCAAATATTGTTTGCTTTTTGTGTAACATGGTAAAATCCCAAAGGGATTAACATATGAACATGGAAAGTCACAAACCTCACGTTTTTTTCTGTCAAGAGTCTTGAAGTCGAGTCAGGGGGCGGTCAGTAGGAGTCTGTGTGAAAATGTCCCAAAGTTCTGGCTGGTTTCTGAAGAAATCGTCAGTTGAAGAGCACAAACGCAGGTTCTGGTCTCAGCTGAAGTTTGCGAAGGTCTCAATGCAGCACGTGAGTTTGAAACACGCGCTTAGCAACAAAAACAACACGTGCGCACTGACGTCAGCACGTACGCGTCTTCACGTGATCGAACCCTAAACCCTCCAGTCTGTGGATCTAACAAACACAGGCCGTAAAATATCATCTGTAGCTCCTATTACCGACGCGGGGCAGCATGTTCCGACCTGTATTCTGTAGATTTAGCGGCTCCTCTTTATAAATGAGGACTTATCAGGCCATTGTATTTTCCTATTGTGTGTGCTATAAACTATGAATGCGTTGGATCCGACCTGATTGACAGCCTGACAGATCAGCTCATGGTTCTTTTTTATGAGAAATTTGACTGCATTTTCTTACAGAGAGTTACTTTCATGTTTGGACATGTGAAGTTTTTATAAGAGCGTTTCTTCTCTTTCCTGCGCCCCTGCACCTCGCCACAGCGTTCATGACGTAGCCTGTTCATACAGGAAGTACAAAGGCTCTTCTAAAAGTGTTTTATTATACAATCCGCAGATCTTCTCCAGGGCTCCTCTATTATGTGTTGAACATGGACGTTTTCCAGCCACTGCTGCTTTCTTTTGCATTTGTTTGCACTGCGCTTTCTACAATGGAAACGGAAAAGTGTTTGGCCAAAGGTAACGGACCGTCTCCTCGTGTTGGTTCGGTAGGACGATATTATCCCACTGAAAATGGTTTTGTAACGTCCTATAGGCCAGCAGCCTGGATAGCCTACCATGCATCCCCCCACAACAATTCGTGACTTTATTTTTTTTAACCCTTAGCATGTATGTAACATGTTTCTGAGTGGTAACAGTGAAATAACTCATTCCCACTAATGATTTATACTTGATTTTGTAGGTAACCCTCGGAAACGGCATTTTTCGGTGTTTTGCGTCTTCAGATTTCACCGTTTTTCCGTGAAGCTGTTACAAAGTCTAGAAAGATGTTAACCTGGATTATCATATATCAAATAAAAATACATTATCTCACCAATATTTTCGTGCTATGTTTGTGTAATTAGTTCAGAATCAACATTTAAATAAATCAATACTAAGACGAGTACTGTATTTACGTCATTTCTCATCCGAGAAAATGTGTTCTTAAAAATATCTTACATGGCATACTTATATGCAGAGATATCTGTATAAAACAAATCGACTGTACAAAACTAGAAGAATCATCAATAATTTAAAAATATTATCTGGAATACATTAAATAATATGCATGTTTGTCAAGACTTAAAATTTCAGCAAAAACAGAGTGGATATTCTGCAGTGGTTCCCGTGAACATTTATGTCATCAACTAACATCAGTTAAGTCTATTAATTGTACTATAAGTATTTAAGTGCCAATGGCTATTATTTAAGTATTAAGTTATGGAATTATTTTTCAGTCATTTGTACTTACCTTTTCACTTGGATCATATTTGCTGATGAACGGATCTGTATGCTTTCAGGTGAGAGCTTTTGTGAGTACGACAAGACATCATGGATCATCCTGAGGAATCTGGTCCAGCTGTGAAGAGAAAGAAAAGAAGTGATGCGTCCCCTGATGTGTATTGTGTGGTACATTGTCGTGATATAACGCATGGTACATTCAAGTTCTTCAAAGATGACAAGAATGCATCATCCAAAATCGAAAGGCTCAAGGAAATTAAATTGAGAAGACAGGATGAACCTGTGACATCTAGTTATCGGATGCAAGAACAATGTAATCTTCTTCCAGAAGTGACCAAAGACAATCACGGTTACCACTGGAACTGCTATAAGAGGTTCACTTGAACTTGAATCAGTTATACACTGTGTGACCCTGATTCCATTGACATGTCAGACACAGTTGTCAGTGCTATAGCGCCACCTATAGGAATGCACCAAGTTAACTTTCACTGCAAAGGTACACTATGTAATTTTTCCGGTGGAGGAGCTGTCGGTCTGGGTGGCTGTCAGGAAGAGAAAGTGGCGTGCCGGGGTGGCCGCGAGTACTCGGCATTCGCGTGGGGGAGATTTCTACAGTGCAACTTTTTCATCACTACAAAACCCATGGATATAGGACTAATCCATAATTCTTTGTTTGACTCGAGTCCACTTCTTCAACTATATTTTGGATACTGAACATCATAACACATAAACACATCATATCACAAAACTTAGTATTTGCATAATCTGCATTGGGACCTATAAAACGACTGATCATATTGTATTTTCTCTAGACGTCCCTATGACTGCAGATGGCCAAAAAGTGTCAGAGGTTTTTCAGGAAGCAGCCGCAGAACACCAGGGGTCAGAGGTCAGGTTTGCCATGGTGGATACGGAACAGGAGAAGGACCTGGCTAAAGACTTGAACGCCACTGCGCCCTCCTTCATAAGACTGTACCTGTCTGGAGACAAGCACAATCCTGTACCATATCCTGGTAAGTTATACACACCAACAAACTGGTGTGTGGGACTTGAGCATTGGCATTCGCCCTATCCTGAAATGGCTCTATAATTCTAACTTGGCTCTCACCACAGTCGTACGTGTAGCCTGATCTCGTCAGATCTCAGAAGCAAACCAAGACAGGGCCTGGTTAGTACTTGGATGGGAGACCTCTGAGAAAATTAAGTGCCACAGTGGAGCACTAGTGGCAAAAACTGTTGTTGTGACCTGAATGTGTGTAAGCGCGTGAGTGTTGGTGGTGGTCGGAGGAACTGATGTCACAGATTGGCAGCTACGTTTTTGTCAGTCTGCCCCAGGGCAGCTGTGACTACAACAGTATCTTACCACCACCAGGGAATGAATGAATGAATAATCCTGCACACAACTGTAAAGCGACTTTGAGCATCTGGAAAAGCACAATTTATCAATCCTGGACGGCTCTTATTGAAAGCAATTGGAACCAGTGATCGGAGCACTCAAACAAAGACTTCATGTTGGTCGAAGCATAACAGCAAAACAAGCTGAATAATCAAACTTTAGTTAAATCTAGTTGTTCGTCCACAGATGCACAAAGCTCTTTCCTTTGCACATTTTTCAAAAACAAAATCGTCTGTATTTCTGCTAAAATAGTGTTTCTTTTAGTTTGTTCAGCACTGACTTCCATCCAAACCACAATGCTGCACTGTGATTGGCCGAGCAATCATAAGTAAACAGTTCAGCAAATGCTGAACAAGGCGGATTCTGAAGAATTTGTGAACTCCAAGATAGGGATGTCAAAATAATCTGTAAAATTATAATTGTGACTATTCAGGTCACAAAACTAAAAAGAAACTTATTTTTACATATTTTACACTCCTGTGATTGTACTGTAGTAGCATAGTAGTTATAGAAGTATTTCACCTATGCAAAGATTATGTGCGTCAGCCTTTTAGTTTAATGTGTCAGTAATGTGTCTTCAAGCAGGTATTTCAATGTTACATGTTAATATGGGTAAAATAATACCCACTTTCTGATTGTAGTTCCTAAGACCGCGTCCTCCATTCTGACCTGGTTAAAGAGGAGGGCGGGCTCTCCTACTGACATCATCACAGACAACATCCAATCAGACGATCTGCTGGTGACTGGATTCTTTAAAGTAAAAACCATTTGAATTTCATGACCTTCACACTGATTTGATTAAATCCTTGTGTGCAGTTCTGTGGCTACATACAAGTACACATCTTGTCATATGCCTCTATGACAGCCCCTATAGTTTGGTCTTTGTTATAACTAACTGAAAAGAGCCTCCTGCAAAAGTTACCTGATGAATGAGTCTGGAACCGTATCATGTCTGCCCTATTACAGGGCGTGATTGACAGGTGGATTTACCAATCGGATGCTATGATCTGTTCATGTCAAAACATGCACATGGCTACTTTCGAGTACAAAAAAGAAAAGGAAAAAAAAAATATCACAGAGGACTAAGAAACAGCATGAATTTCTGCAGAATCACCAGTGAAAGAAGCAAACTCTTATTTAACCCAGGTAGAAGAAGTTCTATATTTTGTTCTGAACGATACAAGAATTTTCAGATGTCTTCTGTATTCGAGGGACACGTGATACAAATTAACGGCTGTGACAGAGCTTTGTCACGATTCACGATTCCAGTCCCTTCTGGAATGTGACTGGCTGGTCAGGCAACTGTAAAAGGCACCTGCCTCATACTCCCTGTCACTGTTCCACCTGGCCTTGCTGACCAGCTGCAGACTGCTACTATGCACATGTTTATTATTACTTTTTATAATAAACACTCTGCTAAAGGGCTGAAGTGGAGTCCTCCAGCTGGCTGTAGCACTCTCACTCTTCACAGGCTAACTGCATTTCTCCATAGGAGCTGAATGCTGCATACATCCAGGTGTTTTATGAGGCAGCAGTGGACCTCCCTGACCTGACCTTCGCCCTGACCCAGAATGATGACGTCATCAGTAAATATGGCCTTGTGGATGACAGTGTCGTTTTGGTTCTTAAAAAGGTACAAAACAAAGGAGCTGATAGTGATGTCACAGATATCACATTCATAGATAGACAGATACTTTATTGATCGTGAAGGAAATTTAAGGTTAACTGCAGCATCATCCTGCACTTCTAAGTTACTTTTGTGTCTCAGTCAAAGGTCTCAGTGCAGTTTAACAGGAGGACTGGTCAGGTAGGGTCAGCAGATCCTGTGTCAGAGCAGTTTGAGGAGAATACCAAAATTGTCGTTATTTACAATATCAAAGAGTAAATGTTAAATGAAAAAATACTGCAGTATTTTATTGCTAAATAAAATTATGTTGTTGCTTTTGCGTTGCATTAATAGTTGAACTTTAAATAATGCTGTTGTACTAATCATAAAGGATTTAAGTCACAGGGACCTGATTTGGATTTGTTGTCCCCATAAGTGATTTGGATTTTGTTGTCCGCACGCTAAATGATGGGCATTAGGATGAATATAATATAGTACATTATGGCTTTGTTTCAGTGCAGAAAGTAGAATGTGTTGATGTTTTAAAATTCTGTTTAGCAATATTGATTATACTAATACAGTAATGAAATAGCACTAGATCATTATTTGTGAGTTAATTATACCATGGAGTGACATTTTGACATTTATACATCCATAATAAATACTACGTTGTGTGTGTGTTGCAGTCCAGGCTGATGCAGGCTTACAGAATGAGACCGGAGACGACTAAAGAGGAGCTCGTCCTGTTTATTACCGTCTTCCAGATGGACCCAGTCACAGTACACAGGCGAGGTACATAACACTAAGTAAATATGTTGCGATAAGTGGATGTTTTTGTTCATACGGAAGGAGGTTGTTGGTGTCTTCTTCTGTCAGATATATCACCAATTTTTACATTCTTTTAGACTTTTTTCTATTATTTTTAAGATTGAGAATTAATTATCTGTCATGGTTCATGTAGTACCGTCATTGTTAAAAAGATGTGAACCATGTTTTTACTTACTAATAGATAGCTTTTATTTTGTGTTTATTTCCATATTTTTGGCTGAAAAATGATGAAAACCATGTGTATTTTTTTCAGACTGCTTCACAGATCCTGAGCTCTCCCATTCTGAACCATGCACTTTTATTCATCAGTAAAACATCTCCAGATTACGAAAAGATATACGCTGCCTTCAACCGCTCTGCCGCAGCCTTCAGGTTAAAAGTAAGTCTACTCAAGTAAGAGAAATGTAATGTCAAAATAATAATGCTCAAGCGGAAGTATGAAGTCAAGAAGGGCCGAGGAATTACTCAAGTAAGAGTAGCAAAAGTATTTGACAACATTACTACCCAATAAAGAGTAACTAAAAGAGTAACTGTGGGTGACGTAACATCTGATTTATAATTTGAAGTTAATGTCAGGATAAAACATTAAATAATGCACAAAATCTGATATTTTCAAAGGATAAACACACGAATGAGAAAAACTAAATCATATCTGAAGGAGCAGTGCCAGAAACTCAAATGTTCCAGTCATTTTATATTGTCAACACAGAGCTTTTGTCAAGAGTAACCCAAACTTTTACTGAAGTAAGGGCACTGTTACTTCAATAAAAATATAACTCAAGTAGGAGTAAAAGTATTCTGCTAGAAAGATAGAAAGATACAGTTTCTTTCAAAAGTTGCTACCCACCTCTGATAATTATGAAGTGAAATAGTGCTTTTATTCTTTATTTATATGCCAGATTTTGTTTGTTCTGGTGAACATGAATGAGTCCCGGAATGGCCGCGTCATGGAGTACTTCAGAGTGCGAGATTTTGAGGCTCCTCTGGTCAGAATAGTGAACCTGACTGATCATGTGACCTACCACCTACCTTCACTTACTCTGGATGTGGAAACCATCAGTAGATTCTGCCAGGACTATCTAAATGGCAATGCAAAGGTATCTTCTACTATTTTTGTGACGATATTAACATTTGAAACTTCATTTTGATTCTAACGAATAGACTCAGTACCAATACCCATTCGATACGATACTTATAGTAACAAACACTATAGGCAATAGAATATGATTTTCAGCATTAAATCATAGTACTTTGCTCTACATTAACATGTGTCCTTATATCTGTGTACTCCCTCATTGGTCCTGTAGGTTCCATAGTGGTCCATGGGTGTATACTAGTCTATGTGCTCTTATACTTGTTCTGATACAGCTCCAGATCATTCTAAAGACATTCAGGAAAGGTTCATTTCTGTCCTATGAATGTGACTTTTTTAGTGTTGATACTTGTGTTGATGCTCAAATGAGTATCTAGTTCAGATACTAGTTTTAGTATCGATTAGTATCTGATTTTCAATACTTTTGACAACCCTATCTTCTACATACTTTACTGACTTACAACCTGTTCCCCTTTTGGATGTAATGAATAGCAAGGTTGAGCAAATGGTAAAAACAAAAATCTGTCACTTATAGTGATTTATTAATTAGTTTATTTAACAAGGACAATGTACATTAATAAACATTTCTGTAAATGCACCAGAATTAGCCTAAATTGCTATTTTTTCAATCGCTGTCCCTGGACAGATGTTAAAAAGTCACCTTAAAACCAAAGGCGATATTAGAATACACACATACAGATATACAACAAAAGACATTGTGAAAAAACATTTTTGAAAACACATAACAAGGCAACCATGGCATTACATTTATATGATTCATAGAGAATTTAATTGAATTGGCTCGGTGGCATCATCCGCTTGTCTCCATGGAGATACTGTAGAACATCTCAGGAACATCTTTTGCAATACTGAAGACCTCTGATACAGTTCACTTATGTCACTTTACTGATATTTATCCTGTCTAATGCTGCTGTACATAAACATAGTCATATTACTGTAAATAACATAATACACTGAAGTCACTTTACTGAGATCTATTCTGTTCATTTGCTGCACTGTTACTTTTATTGTACATAATAGTTTTTCTGGTATTGTATACTTTTGCTCCACCGGAACAGTGTGTTACATTAGAGTCTATTTTTAAGTCTATTTTTAAATAATTTTAAGCCATTATCTATTATCTTGTTTTATTGCATGTTCCATTTTCCTGCTGTTCTTGAACTGTGCGTTGCAACAGTGGAATTTCCCCACTGTGGGACTAATAAAGGCATATCTTATCTTATCTTAAAAACAGTAACATCTCCATGGAGACAAGCAGGTGGTGGACTCTGCTAGGAAAGCTACAGTGCACTTTTATTAATCTTGACATCCCTAGTGAACGTTGACTGTGTATCGCAGTTTGATGATGTTTATTTCTGTAAAGCGGGTGAGATACTTCGTGAGGACTTCGACACGTCCTCATCCCACACCTCGATCTTCAGAGTGAGTGTCCACCTGCACAACAACAAGAGCCTCTATGAGCATGAGCTTTGAAATGTTAAGGGGCTGCACCACGTTTTTTTCATGTAAGAACGCAAAAATTGTCTTACCCCAGTACAGAGCATCTCTTGGGGTCAAAATGAGACTGTACTGTGCATCTAATTCAATGTTAGCATTACCGTGACAGCAGAAACCTCGGTCTGGCCTCTGAAAGCTGTGAAAAGCACTTATTGCAGTGAATAATTAGGATGCTAGGAAAAGTGAGGAATAACTTTTTAGATAGTAAAAAACATGTAGTGGCTATAAACTGCGATAGCTTTGTATTTATGTGTTTGAAAAGTAGGATTCTCTTACGTGTGCACATTATAAATATTGTATGTCCAGGAGAACTGGTTGAAGGGAAATCTAGCACTTCACAAGAATCCCATGCATTTCTGAACATGGATTACCAAAGTATGTCATTGAAAACAAAATATTTAGATGTTTACAACATTCTTTTACCTAATGATGTCAGCTTTTGCGATTCGATAACTATGCTAACTCAAATTTCAAATTCAATTGCAGTATATTAAGCTTCTTTTTACCTGTGATATATTATTAATATCCCAGTGTTACAGATATGGCTTCCTCTCTAGTACATGTACAGAAGTGTAGAAATACTGACCCTGCCCAGATCGTAGCGTATGTTTCATTTTGGACATTCTGGACATTTTAAAGCTACTCAGGAAAGGTTCATTTCTGTCCTGTGAATGAGACTTTTTTAGTGTTGTTACTTCAGTTAAGAATCTAGTTTTGATACCAGTTCTGGTATTGATTAGTATCTGATTTTCGATACTTTTGACAAACCTAATTCACTGTATATTAGTGACTAGACCTTTAAACTTGCTGTACTTAAAAAAATAAACAGTAATTTTTCCTACAATTATCTTTTTTTAACTTGGTCTATAGAATGTTAGAATGTCATATCTGTAACTCTGTAATTAGTTGAATTCATTTGCTGCTTTATCCCACAGGTTTTAGAGTTGTGTGCTTTTCATGCACTGTGGCTGCTTCTCTCTCCTTCTGCAGTTGCAGGTGCCGTCAGGGGTCGGGGAGGTGGTAACGTCGACCAGATAAGCCCCTTTCCCTCTTCAGGGTGACCATGTCGAAGCCCTCGCCCATCAGGTGGTGTCCTGGGACAGAGGGGGCCTTCTTGCACACTTCAGTTGAGCTGATATGGTCACAGCAGTGAGCCAGAGACAGGAGCCCTGCGATGAGGGAGAGAGCCAGGGGGACAGACGCCATGGCCCGAGATGCACACACACACACACACACACACACACACATACACATACACTGATGTCAATCAACAAGACATTTTTTTAATATGAATATATCTGTGCATAAATATGCGTTCTTCTGCAGCCTCCCGATGCACTCACCTGTGGTGCTGTGGAGCAGGCTTAGGCAGAGGGGTAGGAGCCAGAGGTACTGGAGGAGAGCAGGTAACAGTGTTTTTATACCAGAGGATAGGATTTCAAAAATTCAAGCAGGAACTACATCTCGGAAAATTTGAAATTACATTTCAAACTGGAGCAACAACATACTCTTTGGATAAAATATTTCCCTGTGAAGCTCAGTGTGACCAAACTGGCCCCATCACTTTTACCTTCCTTTGGGAAATGGTCTGAAATAATAAAGGCCAAATGCGACCCTCGAACCAATTTTTCTTGGTTCTCAGGCTTATAGGTTAAATTTTACTGCAAGTTTGTTTTAAAAGTCTACCTTGATAAAGCCAACATGGAATATTTAGTATGAAGATCTATTCTTGAATAAAGGACTGATGGCTCCTTCTAACTTGTTCTCATTTTTACAGAAGTGTGTTGTTTTTGGAGAGTAAAATCCACAATTCGGCCTATTTTGGTTAAGTCGATTCATCAATATCATTATCGCAGTACAAAACAAAATGCTCAAATATCACACTTCACATCGTGCGGCGCTAAAAGGAACAATTCTTCATCAGACTGAACTGACTGAATTGGAGCCTGAGTCGATGGAGCCGGAAGCACGCCCATGGTTACTTCCTATATGTACAGTCTATGGTTCGGACGGAGTTACTTCACCTGGTTTTCCAAACATATGAAATACCAGTGCAAAGAGGAAACGGTGTGTTAATGTGAGGGAGTGTGTTCAGGTAAGAGCGGACACCTCTTACTGGAAGCTGCGTGCTGTTTCTTTGTTTTTGAAAGTGTTTTTAAAGCACATTTCTGAAGTGACAACATACATGTGCCTCTGAACACACAAAAAAAAATCTACTTATTTATAAATGTCAAATTATATATATTGAAAAAGTTGCAGTATGGCTCGTTTGAGCTTTATGCTTTGCCTAGAATGTTCCACAGCATGGCATTAAATGTACATTATCGATCTTGATTTATTCAGTTGCAGGTGTTTTATGGTTCAAAATTACCTTGAAAAACATGCGTTCTTCCTGGTGGCTTTTGCCTGGTTGTTTAATGCCATACTGTGCAACATTCCAGTTAAAGAAATATAATCTCCATGGCGACGAGCAGGTGGCATCATAGGTTGCATAGGGCATCTTTAACTGGTCTGTAGCCAGTATTCAGCTGCATTTTGGAAAGTACAAATGTATTTTACTTGAACGTTTTATTAGCTTTTCAGTGTTATCACGATTCGAAAATTTCAAACTTGATTTCGATACTAAGGAATAGACTCAATACTCAATACTGATTCCGATACCACGCTGTAGTACTTTCTTAATAAACAATGTCTTAATATCGACACCCGCTCAAATATCTAGTTTCAGAATCGGTTAGTATCTGATTTTTTATACTTTGGAAATTAACGGTGTAGTTAAAATACTATGTTAATACGCTATTATGTTATTTTTTACGACACAAAGAAAGAGAAGTTGTAAAAAACAAACTTTATTTGAAGGAAGAGCGTGAGTGACATTAGTTGGACACAGTCTAAAGACCCATGCGTTGCTCAATGGAAGTAGAAGTACATACAGGGCCGATGGTTAATATGCCAACATAACAGGAGATGTACAATTATAATTTGTCATTTTTTAGCATTTGCAGCCTTATGAATGGTGTAAATTATGGCCCTCAAGAGACGTGCATGCTAAAAAAAGCTAGGAGCGCACTGCGAAACAAATCATCTAGCCGAGTTATAATGACAAACTCACCATTTTCATCTTTTTGAGTCATTTTTACTTATTTTTACAGACTTATATGACCCATTTTTACTGGTTTTAAAGTCATTTGATTTTATTTCTTCATTTACGCAAGATTATCTGCCAGTGGAGTGAATAGGCCGCTGCGATGTAGTGTGTTAAGCGTTGCCTGGAAACTGGGGGGGTTGCCGGTTCAATTCCCACCAGAACACATACCCAGTATACATTTTTCCTAATTTTTAGTCCACAAGGCGATAATTTGCTTAAAATAAGAAAATAGTCAAAATGATCACACTTAACTTGACAAGATGTTTTTTTTTAAGAGTAATTTAGCTCTAAGAAGTAAGTGCATTTAAAGGAGCGCTATGCATTTTTCCACAGTATGACATTAAACATAAATATCTCCATGGGGATGAAACAGGCGATGCCAAGTTAGAGGTCAGATCTGTTAAGATGGCGGCCAACTCAAAGTCAGATTTTAAAAAATATATACAGTATGTGTGTACTTTTTACACCTGTAATTGAAAAAATGCAGATGAAGATAAGATAGGTTTAATGCCATACTGTGGAGCATTCCAGGAAAAGCAGTACTATCTCAGGCAGACCCCCCACCGGGAAAGTTACATAGCGCATCTTTAAATAACACATTTTGAACATAGTGAGAATTATCTTGATAAAAGGTCTATTTTAGGAGTCTGTAAATCAATGTAACTAGTCCAGTAATGATCAGTATTACACATTTTAAGTCATTTTTAACTCGTGTTGCTTTAATTGCGATCCAAAAAAAGACTTCCCGGGCACCCTTAGCCTCCGCAGGTCTGTGGCAGCTACAGATTTGGGCCTCGCGTCGGGGGCGTCAGTTTGCGGTGTCGTTTCCGTAGCGATAGTAACAGCTGTGGCTCTGTGTTTCGGGTGCGTTTGGAGGGGGGAGGGGGAGGAGGGGGGGCAGGTTCTACCCCGTGCGCAGGATGATGTGGACCCCGGAGTCGGTGAACACGGGGCCGCTCATGTCCCCCACCTTGAGCGCGAACGAGGCGTCTTCGAAAGGCTTCTGCATCTGACCTGCGCACACAATGTTTTTAGAATCGCGGCGTCACAAATAAGATGTTTTCAAATCCGTTTTTTTTTTGTTTTTTTTTATGTGGCCAAATGTGCAGGAAAATATTAAATCACAACACATTCAGAAATTTCAATCACATTTCAAGTAGTAAAACGTGAAATTTTCTTGCATTTGCAACTAAATGTGTTTTTAAATTTGTTTTTCTGAATAGGGAGGACAAAATGATGAAAAGATGATGATTATTGGCCATAAAATCATTTTAAATAAAAAAGAATTATTGTAAGGAGTTGCTTCCATTCTATCTACGCTCCAAAAGAGAAACCCAAGTGAAAGATGCTTATTTATCTACTGCTTTATGACACATTCACTTTACTTTAGTCCGATTTCATGAAGCTGGTCTAGAGCAATGGTAATGGAGATGACAAGAAGGATTTCACTATTGTAAAGAACAAAATTACAGTCAAATCTAATGTTTTATTGTGACATCCCTAATCCTGAAGACATATGTCCTCCTTTAAGGTTCTGTCTCATAATAAGGCTAAACACAGGAGCTGTTATGTTAGTATCAAGTAGCTGAGGGGTGGTTCTGGTTAATTAAAGAGCTGAGCGTGTTGTCGGTGACTGTATGTAGCCTGCGCTCTGTATCTGTATCTGTATCTGTGCCTCTAGAACCTTCACCTGCAGACAGAGGACACATCCATGTTTGTCTCATTCTCAGTGTATGGACAGACCAGGCCAAGAATTTTTAGGTTTGAAAGTGGCCACTCAAATGACAGACTCATGCGAGGCTCATTCTGCTTTCTGATTGGCTTGGTCGTCTTGAACCAAAACACCAAATGATGACATAAACAACTTGGTCATCATGTCCAATGTTTTTGTTATTAAGAAGAAATCAGAAAAAGCTATACCTCATATACAGCTCTCTTTAATATACACAAATGCAACTCCAGGAAATGTCTTTCATAAAGAAACACTGTAATATGGGAAAAAGCTTTTTTTGTCCTTTTAATACAATATTTGGGTCCATACATTGGCATATTAATCCTGTGTCCTCCTGTCATTGGTTTTTAATACTACATATACAAAATATATTTTAACAATTGTGCTGAGATGAATTAAACCCATTAATTACATGAACCATAAACCAGCTCAACAAATCTGCAATCCAACAGTTAAACACAGTTCCACCTGAGAATTCTGACCTGTCCTCCAGCTTCATGTAAGTGGGACAGTACCTATATTACATTTTTATTATAGTTTTACCCCAGCTGAGTGACAATTTGAAAAAATCAGCTGTAAAAAGAACTCCCTCTGTCATCAACACAAAATTCCTACTAAGGTGAAGAAACTATTTACTAGAAACTATTTTTTTTCTACGTTTTGGGGAAATGAGAAGTCTGATCTGTTATATGCACTAATTTCCAAACATCTCACGTGAACCCAGGCCTTTGAGTGTGCTCCAGATGCCCTACCTCTGCCGAACAGCCCCAGGTCTCCTTTGTTATGGGCTGAGCTGCAGTCGCTGAACTGAGAGGCCAGGGACTCGAACGTCTCCTCTCCGGACTTGATCTGTTCTATGTACTCTAAACACGGGACAAAAGTACTGCAGTTAGGGCAGAGTAGTACATGTGTAGTAGTGACAATGTGTACTCTGCATGTAGGACAAAAGTACTGCAGTTAGAACAGAGTAATACATGTGTAGTAAGTGTGTACTCTGTCCTAACTGCAGTACTTTCATCCTGTGCGTAAAGTATTATGTAGTAGTGACAGTGTGTACTCTGTACTGCATGTGGGACAAAAGTAACTTAGGACTGGTTGTACTGTGTGTTGTAGGGTGACCACGTGCCCTCTTTAGGTTGTCCTCAACAGTCATTTAGAGAAAGTAGCACTTTTTCATTGATGCCACATGAATTATAAAAACTGACATTTACTTAAATGATAATATACAATAACATCATAATATATGTATTTTTTCACCAAAAAAAAAAAAAAAAAAAAAAGATCAATTAAAAAAAAAAAATCAAGACTTTTTTCCACTTTGGTTTCAGAAGTAAATTTTCCATATATTTTTAGTTTTAAGCAAAAAAAAAAAAAAAGAAAAAAGCACATTTAAAAGGTAATATTTGGCAGAATGCAGATTTTATATAAAATTATAGATCTTGTGGTCACCATGTAGATGATTAGCCCTTGGGAAAAATGAATGGAAAATGTCATTTTAGAAACAGGGAAGGCAATCACTGAGCTCCAATGATGTTCTAATTTCTTTGTCCACTAAAGCACACGTTATTGCAGTTAAATTTCCGGAGTCTGTGCCTCCATGTCTCAACAATTTGAGGTGGCCGCCCTATGTAGGAGTGACAGCAGGACAAAAGTAGTGCAGTGTGGACAGTGTGGACAGTGTGGACAGTGTGGACAGTGTGGGCAGTGTGGGCAGTGTGGACAGTGTGGACAGTGTGGAGTAGTACTATGTAGTAGTGAGAGTGTACTGTGGTGTGTCGTACTCTGAATGAGCTCCACGGCCTCGTCTTTGGACCGCGTGATAATCTGTTCTCTCCAGGAAGATGGCCGCCGCGACTGGTTGTGTTTGACCAGGAGGTGAGAGCAGCGCACCTGACGGACAACAGCACGGGTCACTTATTTTGTTCTTTTTCAAGAAATTAATGTGCGATGTTCTCTATCAGATTCACAAAAGTCAAAGGAACCATTTGCAAAATATCTCTACACCTGAACCTGATCATATTGATCAACAAGCACTCAGATGTTAACATCTATGACAGTTCTAGAATATATAAAGTACTTCATGCCATTTACTGTGCCACTTACTTACTGCATATTACTTGAATCCCAGTTTACCTTTTTGTGAATCATAATCTGATTAGAAGTAGATTATTGTGATTGTGATTATACGTAAAAATGTGTTATCATGACAAGCATATATTGAACAAATCAGAACATCTTCATACATTGTTGTTTAACAGTCAAAAGTTTGGATACGTTTTTTCATGCTTTATTTCCATAATTATTTCCATTGTAGATTCTCACTGTAGGCATCAAAACTAAGCATAACACATATAAAATGTAGTAAACAAAAATAAATATTTAAAAAAGTATATAGAACATAAAGAAAACAACAACAACAAAAAAAATACATTAAATATGGAGGCGTGGCCAAACTTGTAACTGGTAGTGATGAGAGTTACCTTATCTGGCTCCCCGGATCCGTCTCCAGAGGGCCGCTCCCATTGGCTGGCGTTGGTGATGTGGTTGAAGTAGTACACTCTGCCTAAAAAGCACACACAGACTTCAGTGAACATTTTATTCAACCGGTGAAAACGACAGAAGAACTACATTTCTATTTCTCCTGTGTGCGCCCTCTAGTGGTACAAAGTGATACAACGGGAACGATCATCTGTTTCCCGTCTGTATTTTACATTATTCAAGCTTTATAAACTACTTTGGACAAGACGGTACTGGCTAGTGTTGTCACCATACTAAAATTTCAAACTCAATTTCGATATCAAGGAGTTGCCCAGGAACAGACGATACTCAATACTGATTCCGATACCACAATGATAAAAAACAGACAATAAGATGTGATTTTCAGCATTAAATCATAGTACTTTCTTTTCTATTCCCATGTGTCCTTATATGTGTGTAATCCCTCAGTGGTCCTGTAGGTTCCATAGTGGTCCATGGGCGTATACTAGTCTATGTGCTCTTATACTTGTTCTGATACAGATCAACATCATTCTAAAGACATTCAGGAAAGCTTCATTTCTGTCCTGCGAATGGGACTTTTTTTAGTATTGATACCTGCTCAAATGAGTATCTAGTTTGAATACTAGTTTTAGTATCGATGAGCATCCGATTTTCAATACTTTTCACAATCCTAGCGGGAAAGTACTTGTCTTTGAGCATAGGAGTACATCATCAAAATAGGAGATCTCGGTTCAAATCATATTATTGTATTGCCCGGTCTTACAACTTCCTTTACCATGCTGTAAAAAGGAAATACATGCGCTCAAATGTACAAAAGTAGTTTAAAGTGCCTATGACGAGTTGGACGAATCACTTTACTAAAACACACTTAAGGTCATTATAATCATGATTTAGCAAAAGATTGTATAAATTCTTTTCCTAATTTGGCCATTTTTTAGGTTTAAAATTTTACTTCCTGGTTGGAAATCATAACATCACATTTCTGTTACCTAGCAACCATGTTATACAGTGGTCTAAAACTCCCCTATCCCTATGCACAAAGAAATTGTTATTTAACCAATAAAAAAATGATTTATTTTATAGATAGCATTTATTTTGTTGAAATGTTTCAAGTAGGAGTGTGCAAAACTATTGAAATATCGATATATCGTATTGTTTAATTTGATGATACAGGATCGATATCATGCGCTGTATCGATATAAAGCTGAGAGTATTTTTAAGTATATTTTACTAAATAATTTTGTATAAGAGCTACAATTGTGTTGACATTTTCATTTTTTTGAGTAAAATAGGTGTTTTTTTGTATTAACTTTGCACAGACTTGGACGTTTAGTATCACAACCATGATTTAGACTTTGTTTTTCACTGAACCGTATCGAATCGAAAATGCACTGGCGGAGTTAAATAGTTGTATCTGCAACTATTTAATGATACGCAGCCCTAGTTTAATGTATCAGAAAAATGTGTTTATGTGTAAATTGTGTTGAACTTTTGGACAGAATTCTCCCAGTGTGATGTCCTCAATTTGGGACTCTCTAAAATACAACCCTTCACTTCCTGTAGTTTTCAACATATTTCTCAACTTTTTCACAAACTGCTTGTAAATTGGTGTAAAACTATCTATTATTTATATTTACAGGAGGCATTTTTGCACCAGTATCATCCAAACGTGTCATTAAGTATCCTCAAAGTCATGTATAAAGCAAAGTGCAATGTGTTACCTGTAAATATTCAAAGACTGTTTGAGATGAGGACAAGCCACTACAATTTAAAAGGAACCGACATGTTTAAAAAAACAGATTCATAACCAAGATTATGGAGCGAAGTACTGCTGTGAAAGGAGTTCATTTATGGAATAATCTTGACAAAGAATATAAAAAAAAATACATAAAATTCAGTGCAATGTGTATGTATGAAAAAGAAAACTAAGTTGCTGCGCATAAAAGTAAAGCTTTCTGTTTACAACTGATTAATAATTGTGATTGAAATGAAATGTATTGATGAAATGTTTTATAGTAACTATCAGCGTTAATGTTTTCTCTGGAAAAGGGAAGAGAGATAACATAAGATTACTCATCGTTCTGCTCCCTTTTATTTATTTCTTGTAATGTTATCACACTGTTGATGTCTTTTTATACTTTATGAATGAAATAAACGAACAAATTTTAATTTAACTCTTGAATAATACAGGATAATTGGTGTTTAAAGTTCCGTTCACTTTTACGTTACGTTCTTGTCGCACGTGCACGGGGGCGCGGGCTCTGAGAGATGCAGCGCTGCGGCACGTGCACGCCCTCCTGCCGCTGACGTCATCGGGCCCTGCAGCAGATTGAATGGCGCCAACAACCCGCACAAAAACACAACAAGCACGCACCGCCCGGCCCCCGGGAGCCCGCATGATCACGCGTTTACCCCCCGGCTCTCCGTGACCCCGTCTGCCCCCCGGGGCCCCCTCCCCCCCACCGTACCGCACGTCTCTCCGTGAGGAAGCCACGATGCACGACTGCTGCTAGGCTAGGCTAACACTGCACAACCCAATCCGGAACTCCCTGCTTTCTTTGCGCGATTTTACCCGAACTGCGGCTCATCCTCTTCTCCCAGCCCTGCGGTAGGTTCTCCTCGTCGGCCATGGCTTGTCGCGCAAATCCCGCTCCGAACTTTGGCTTTTTGTCTGAGTGAATCCTGCGTTTACAAATCCAGCAGCAGCTCCTCGGATTGCGACAGCCGTGACAGCGCTGTTTACGGCAGGAGTTGTTTTCCGACCGAGCCCCGCCCCCGGTTTGGTTTTCCCAGTCGCTCATTGGCGGAGGGAGCTGTCAGTTTGAAATGCTTGGATTTGATTGGCGGGCAGCACAACACGTGGTAAATCATCTTTACGATAAGCAGAGGAGAGAAACGTTCTAGAAAACAGCCACGATATCGAATCTTTTTCAATTTTGCGGCCACATCTTGCAGGTAAAAACTAAACTCTTTGATTAGATAGATAATCCAGATTTTAACAAATGTGTGTGGGCTTTTAAACAACGTGAATCGTAGCACAATAAATGAGATGCTACTGTTATAGCTAATATTTACTACTCTAAAGCTAACGACCCAGATACTTAAATGAAAACCTGCTCTAGATCGAAGAGTGAGTGAAGTAAATATGAATTGTGCCATTACATATGAAATGCGTTGCCCGTGTCCCTGGTTTAGTAGCTAATATGGCATATATTCAGTCACTTTTAAATAGCTGAGATAGTTTAGGCATTGCGGTGAGCTTGTGTCTTAGCGTGTGTCTAATGTTTACTTTTTTCTTGCACAGATTACGGGATGATCGAGGTAGTATGTAACGATCGTCTGGGAAAGAAAGTCCGGGTCAAGTGCAAGTATCCTTTGACCATGCCGTGGGTCATGGTTTCTGCCCTAAACCAGGTTTTACCGCTCAGCCCGTGACATAATCATCAAGCTATTTATTGTTGCTACTTAGTGGTTTTTGTTTTTTTTTTGTTTTTTTTTACACTTAATAGTAACTAGTTAGTGTTCTCTCAGTCAGTCCATGACTTACGCTGTTGTACTGTTGGTGGTTGCACTTTTCTGTATTTTAAGTGAGACTGAGTGGTTATGAGCAGCTAGCACTGTTTCCTCTCAAGATGGTCAAGAAGGTCCTGGATTGAACTCCTGGGCAATGCTTCTATGTGGAGTTTGCATGTTCCCCCTGTGTCTGGGTGAGTTTCCTCCAGAACTTCAGTTTCCCCCAAAAGCCCAAAACAAGCACAACAGGTTAAATCCACCAGCTAATGTAGTTCTGACCAAGGTGGTCTGTAAACATGTTTGTGTAAATTAGTGAATGAATCCAGTTCCATTGGACGCAGAAGCAGCTAAAGTCAGCGTAAAAACACCATCACGTAACAGCCCCACTGACACATTAACACTAGTATCAGAGGGTGAGCTGACTTTACAGTAAAATATAGCAGCATTGAGAAGTCAGCTTCTTGGTCCACTTCCTTAACCCTGTGTTTCAGCCCAGACGACACCATTGGAGACCTGAAGAAGCTCATAGCAGCTCAGACCGGGACACGATATGACAAAATAGTGTTAAAGAAATGGTACATTTGAGGACACATATAATCATGTCGATGTTCCAGTGTATCGGCTCATCTTCTGTGTGTGATTTCTGTGTCCACAGGTACACCATATTCAAGGACCACGTGTCTCTGGATGACTGTATCCTTTCACTCTTTTCATAACTTCACTGTTGACTTGTACTTACGACAGATCCAATATACTAATGCTGCTAATACTTATCTCTCCCAGATAAATACATTTTCTGTCTATTCTGATATTATTGACCACAGCAAATGTCGATATCGGATATTGGTAACAGCAAAATCTGGTTGGTTGAAAGTCCTATATTACACAAAATGGACTCTGAGCTTTAAGCCTTGTAATAATGTTGTTGCCTCCTCAAAAACAGACCTGGAGTTGTTTTGTTTTATTCACACATGTTTGAGTAATCCTTATTATTATTCTGTCTACATCTTCAAAGCTCAAAACGCTCTGTTCCACCTTGTGATATCACTAAGAAGTACTTTTCAAGTTAACAGCTACCTTTCTCCTTTTGTTTAGTACAGACTGGCAATTCCAGTGCTAAAATTATTCAGATGATTCTAGTGGAAGAGAAGAGAGAAGAACTAAATCTGCAGGGTTTGTGTGTTAAATGTGTGAATGAAACAAAGTCCAGGTCTGTTTGTGATGAGGAAACAACATAACATAGATCAGAAAATAGTATAATAGGTTTAACACACAAACCCTGCATACTTGGGCTGGGTTCCTCTCTCAAACAGAAAACACTCTGTTCCATTTTGTGATGTGGTAATACAGGAATCATTTGGATGATTTCAGCCCTGGAATTGCCAATCTCTACTAAAGGTAAAAAGTAGCTGTTAACTTCAAAACTACCACTACATGACACCACAAGGTGGAACAGAGCATTTTGAGCTTGGAGATGTAGACAGACTTATAAGGTTTATTCAAACATTGTGAATGAAACAAAACACAACTCCAGGTATGTGTTTTAGGAGGTAGTAACATTATAACATGGTTAAAACACTCACAAGAGTCAATTTTGTGTAATATAGGACCTTTAAATTCACAAAAAGTTGGACCTTAACCTCTTTGTTCAGATGAAATCCATGATGGGATGAACCTGGAGTTGTATTACCAGTAGATTTCTGGAGCGTCCAGACCATGGAGATACACATTAGGGCTGCACGATAGAAGACAAATGGAGTGTCTGATAACCATGTTGAAGTTTGAGATCATATTTTTGAGTTATTTTAATAAAACTCTAAATTTTCTTTATTTACTGGTCAGTCTTTGTCATATTCAAAACTTAAAAGACTAAACCAGGACCAAAAGATTATTCAGACTAAATATGTTATCACGTTTGATTTTGCATTTGTTGTTACATTATAGATGGAGCTTTTCCCAGGATGGCGATAGTAATTGGCCCATAAATTGTGCAGCCATCCACCCCACACATCCCTCTTCTGTCATCTGTCCGTTTACGTGTCATTGGGCAATATACAAATACATGATGTCTGTATTGTGTCATTTTTGTTTTGATATTTTTAAATTAAAGTTGATATTTACCTAAATGTGTTTTTGTTTTTCAAGAATTTGCTAAACATTTGTACTTCTTGGTTGGAAATTGTGACATTGCTAAGGAAATTCATGACTTACTGAGGCACCAATACCGATACTGGTATTGAATATTGGTGCCGATGCAGGAACATTTGAATTATCGAGTATCAGGTCCATGATACGGGTTCAGCTGATATACGCTGGTTGGACTCTACTGACTGATGTAGGCCCAGGACGTCTCATGATGTTTAAACTTTGAAGGTGCACTGTGTAAGTTTTTAATGGATATGTCATTGCTCTGTCTGGAATGTTCCACACTATGACATTAAACAGCTCTACCTTACATGTATTAAATTACAGGCAGTTTTAGAGCTAAAAAATACCTAGAACTAGAAAAGCACTCAGAGAGCGCAGACCTCCGCCAAGCAGCTCAGTTTTCAAAGTGATCCAGAATCCAGGATTTCTTCTGGATCATCACCAATTTAATCATCTGTTGGATTTACCATTAGGAACATTTCCTGAAAATTTCATCAAGATCCGTCCATAACTTTTTGAGTTATCTTGCTAACAAACAAACAAACAAACAAACAAACAGACAGACAGACAGACAGACAGACTCAGGCGAAAACATAACCTCCTTGGCGGAGGTAAAAACAGACATTCTGACTGTGAGTAGGGTCGCCTCTCCACAGAGCTGACCTATAACTTGGTCTAGTCTCCATGAAAATAGAAGGGTTTAATATCTTGCTATGAAACATTCCAGACAAAGCAATAACATTTCCATGGAGAAAAGCATTTAACGGTCCCTCCATCAGAAAAGTTACACAATGCACCATTAATTCATACAAAGTTGTTAAGTAGTGATTTGGAGGACACAGTTACATAACAATCAAATCAGTTTTGTAATAAATTAACTGTATTTAAGAGAAAAAAAACAGTGTCGATATCGGTATCAGAACTGAAAAACCTAGATCGATGCATCTCTAATTGTTACCTAGCAACCATGCAGTACGCTGGGCCAAAACTCCTCTAATGTACACAGAAATAATTATATGACAAACAAAAATATAAGAAAGCGCCTGCATTTTATTTAACTGACATTTGAAGTATCAGAAGAAAATGTTTCTTTGAACTTTCGGACAAGTGGGACATGTCGGACTGTCTAAAATGGAACTCTACTTCCTGTAATTTTCAAAATATTTTTCAACTTTTCTTAACAATTTGCTTCTTGATTGGTGTAGAACTATTATTTGTATTTACAGCAGGTATTATCCCACTAACTTATGTCAAAACGAGAGAATCATACACACTTTAAGTTAGTGAAGAAGCAACAGAACAGAAAGTCCAAACATTTCAATGGGAATTTCTTGTTTAATTTAAAGAAGCTCTTTGTAACTTTTCTGATGTCCTGTTTGTCCCCATGGAGATGATATCGCTTTGCCTGGAATGTCCCTCAGTATGGCATTAATTTAGTCATAACATGTATTCAATTATGGGCACTTTTGCTGTTAAAGAAGGTATGTGCATTATGGTCGTATATATCATAAGACAGATAGATATACTAGTATGTTAGTGGGATCACCTCTCCATGGGTCTGACTGATTACGTCTCATGCTTGTTTCTCTCATGTTTGTTTCAATGAACGTTCTATACAGTTCTATGCAGTTTTTGTGGGTTTACCACAAAAACTGCATCTGGCAATCAGTAAAGTCAAAAATAGCTAGTATTTACTCTTGACTACAATGGAATCGTTTTTACAGTGGCAAAGCTGCCAACTCTGCCCCCAACCTTCCTCCACACAATTTTACTCCTACTTGAGTAATATATTGTACAGTGTAACAGTACTCTTATTTTTAAAGCTACTATATGATCCTATATTGCTGTTTCCTCCTCAAAAACACACCTGGAGTTTGAGTAATCCTGCATTATTAGTCTGTCTACATCTCCAAAGCTCAAAATGCTCTGTTCCATCTTGTGATGTCATGAAGTTGTAATTTTCAAATTAACAGCTACC
Source organism: Taenioides sp. WSHXM2023 (assembly GCA_029959045.1). Classification (NCBI taxonomy): domain Eukaryota; kingdom Metazoa; phylum Chordata; class Actinopteri; order Gobiiformes; family Gobiidae; genus Taenioides; species Taenioides sp. WSHXM2023. The sequence goes on from CM057090.1 coordinate 32,454,270, forward strand.
TTTTACCTTTAGTTCAATAGATCGGCAATTCCAGGGCTGAAGTCATCCAGATGATTCTAGTGAAGGTGTATGGAGGTTAAAAACACAGTGGAGCACCTCCTGTATTACCACATGTAATATGTGCGTATAAAGAATATAAACAGTAGTAAAGGTAAAGAAATAAAACACACTGAATGAGAGCATGTGTCCAAACTTTTGACTGGTAGTGTATGGGCGCATGTCATTTCTTTTTCCTCATTTCCTTCTCGATCCTCCATTTTTTAGCTGTCACTCAAATACGCCAGTATCCCAAAACCCAGAGGATTCAGGGGTTCAGGGTTCAGGAAACAGACAACAGATAAAATAATTGTCTCTTAGTGAGGAGTTTGTATTGTCACAACACAATACATGGACAGCTACATGATGCATAATCCTGAATTTGACTTTAAAACTAATAAAAAAATATGTCTGACTTTGATTTAAAAGTCTTGAAATAATAATACAAAATAATCCTTAGTATAGTCCTCATTATAGACTCATTTTGGTCAGCACCAGCGCCTGAGGAAAGAGGAAATGTGCCATTCACCCTCTGCTTCTGTCTCCTCTGCTTCTCTCTCCTCTGCTTCTGTCTCCTCTGCTTCTCTCTCCTCTGCTTCTGTCTCCTCTGCTCCTCTCTTCTCTGCCCCTCTCTCCTCTGCTTGTTTCCTCTGCTCCTCTCTTCTCTGCCCCTCTCTCTCCTCTGCTTCTCTCTCCTCTGCTCCTCTGTTTCTCTCTCCTCTGCTTCTCTCTCCTCTGCTCCTCTCTCTCCTCTGCTCCTCTCTCCTCAGCTCCTCTCTTCTCTCTCCTCTTTCTCCTCTGCTTCTGTTTCCTCTGCTCCTCTCTTCTCTGCCCCTCTCTCTCCTCTGCTCCTCTCTCCTCAGCTCCTCTCTTCTCTCTCCTCTTTCTCCTCTGCTTCTGTTTCCTCTGCTCCTCTCTCCTCAGCTTCTCTCTCCTCTGCTTCTGTCTCCTCTGCTCCTCTCTCCTCAGCTCCTCTGCTTCTGTCTCCTCTGCTTCTGTCTCCTCAGCTCCTCTCTGCTCTCCTCCTCTCACCTCCCTGTGCCTCCTCTGTGGATGGGATTTCCTCACCCATTTCCTACAGAATCGCGAAGAGGAATCAGGGAGAATGAAGTGAGGAAAGAGAAATGAGATGTACCCTATGTGTGCTGTAGGTTGAATGGCACCCACATCTGAGTGCTACTACCAGAGCAGACCAGAACCAGAGCAGACCAGACCCATGTGGTGATGCTCAGTTGTAATGACATGACGGCACTCAGGGAAGTGGTTCATATATTTTAATGCGGTGCTCACATCCAAAAAGGCTTGTGTCTCCATCAGCAGTAGTCTGAATAGTCTTCATCCACATAGTTGGGGGGGAACAGTCCAATCTGCCAGACACACACACACACACACACACACACACACGCACACACACACACACACACACACACACACACACAATTAGACCTGCAGTATTTCAAGTATTTGTAGTAAATTACACAGTGGGGGTGTGATCTGCAGTATTTAAAGGTCCTATATGATGTAAAATTGACTCTTGTGACCTTTAAGCCATGTTAGAATGCTGTTACCTCCTCAACAACAGACCTGAAGTTGTGTTTTGTTTCATTCACACATGTTGAGTGTGAGTAATCCTTTATTATTAGTCTGTCTACATCTCCAAAGCTCAAAATGCTCTGTTCCACCTTGTGATGTCATGAAGCAGTAGTTAATAACTACCGTTTACCTTATGTTTAGTAGAGATGGGTAATTCCAGGTCTGAAATCACCAAATTGATTCTAGTGCAGATATATGGAGTTTAAAAACACAGTGGAGCACTTCTTCTTATACCACATAACTTCAGATTGCAGAGCCATGTTTTCTGTTTGAGAGAAGAACTCAGCCTAAATCTGCAGGGTTTGTGTGAATGAAACAAAACACAACTCCAGGTGTGTTTGTGATGAGGAAACAGCAGTATAACATAGATTCCAAAATAGTGTAATATGGGCCCTTTACGCTACACACATGGGCCCTTTAAAGTACACAGCGGGGTGTGTGGTGCATGCTCACCCGCCCGTACACCTCTCCCTTCCACCAGCCGCTGTGGCCCTTCTTGGACAGGATCTTGATGGTGTCTCCCTCTCTCAGGTTGAGTTCGGTGCGGTCCCGGGCTGAGTAGTCGTAGCGTGCTCTGGCCACGCCCATGTTCCTCATGTGGCCTCCTTCAAAACAACACAAGCACACTGAGCACAAGGTTCATCTGGACCAGTGATTCCCAAAGTGGAGCCTCAGAGGCATTGCAGGGGGCCCCTACAGGTTGTCCACACAAAAAGCATAAAAGAAAATTTAGTTTGAAATGAACCTTACATAATTTATTTGCTTCATTTTCTACTTTGAATCAGCATTAAGCCCATAGATATTATGAAATGTACTGTTAACATGTACTTTGAGAGGAAATCATTACATACTGTTTTGAACTGATTATGCATTGTTAGGGGGCCCTGTACAATTTTCTGATAAATAGGGGGGGTGCAGCTCTACAGACTTTGGGAATGACTGATCTAGACAAATGGTGTTATTGACAACCAAAAGCACTAAGAAGAATACTGGTCCTTGTGATGTTTGGCTGATGTGTGTCCAGAGGCATTAAGGGGCCCATATTACACTTTTTTCTCATCTATGTTATAATGTTGTATCATTGTACAATAAGATTGATTCTCACCATATTTGTGAATTTGCAAACTCATGAGAATCCAGAGTGTACCAGCTGTAAGGATAATCGGCGGTCTGACCAATCACGTCACAGCACTGAGGTTTGTGTGGAGGCCAAAGGTGAAGCGCCCAAACGAACCAAAACAAACATGGCGATGCAGACAGAAGGACTTCAGCCTATTAGCGTCAATACAGAGTATTTAGTTTGTGAAAAATAAGATAAGATAAGATAAGATATGATAAGATAAGATAAGATAATCCTTTATTCGTCCCACAGTGGGGAAATTTCAATGTCACAACGCAAGTTTCAGAAAAAGTAGGTAAACAAGAGCACACATCAAAAACAAGATAAATAATAATAAGTATTTACAATCACAATATTGTGTACAGTGCAGTGATGGACAGTGGTGGTTAAATAAATAAATAAGTAGCAGGTAGTGACTTTAAATAGTATTGCACATTGTTATTATTGTTATTATTACTATGGCGATGACACATGACTAGCATTGTTCATTATACAGTCTGACAGCAGCAGGAAGGAAAGACCTGCGAAATCTCTCTTTAACACAGCGAGGGTGAATCAGTCTGTCACTGATGCTGCTCTCCAGAGCAGACAGGGCGTCCTGCAGGGGGTGACCCTCATGGTCCAGCATAGACATGAGTTTAGCCAGGACCCTCTTGTCCCCCACCTGCCGCACCGAGTCCAGAGGACAGCCCAGGACTGAACTGGACTTCTTGATGACCTTGTCCAGTTTCTTCTTCTCCCTCTCTGTGACGCTGCTGCTCCAGCAGACCACACCGTACAGGATGGCTGATGCCACCACAGAGTCATAGAAGGTCCTCAGGAGTGGCCCCCTCACTCCAAAGGACCGCAGTCTCCTCAGGAGATAGAGCCGACTCTGGCCCTTCCTGTACAGTGCATCTGTGTTATGAGTCCAGTCCAGTTTATTGTTCAGATGAACACCCAGGTACTTGTAAGAGTCCACTCTCTCAATGTCTCTTCCCTGGATGTTCACTGGTGGGGGGGCAGTAGAGTGGCGTCTGCGGAAGTCCACCACCATCTCCTTGGTCTTCCCCGCGTTGATGAGACGATGGTTCCGGTGACACCAGTCCACAAAGTCCTGCGTTAGTCCTCTGTACTCCGTGTCGTCATCGTTCGTGATGAGACCGATGATGGCGGAGTCATCGGAGAACTTCTGCAGGACACAGCTGTCCGTGTTATGTCTGAAGTCTGCAGTGTAGAGTGTGAAGAGGAAGGGCGCGAGGACGGTGCCCTGGGGCGCCCCCACACTGCAGGTCATGAGGTCAGACACACAGTCCCGGGCTCTCACAAACTGGGGCCGGTTTGTGAGGTAGTCCAGGATCTACTCAGCCAGGTCACAGTCCACTCCTGCCCACTCCAGCTTGTCCCTCAGGAGCAGCGGCTGGATGGTGTTGAAAGCACTGGAGAAGTCGAAGAACAAGATTCTCACAGTGCTGCCGGGCCTCTCCAAGTGGGACAGCGAGTGGTGCATCAGATAGATGATGGCGTCCTCCACTCCAATGCCAGGCCGATACGCGAACTGCAGCGGGTCCATCGCTGAGCTCACCGTGGAGCGGAGGTGACCCAGGACGAGCCTCTCCAGAGTCTTCATCAGATGAGACGTGAGAGCCACTGGCCTGAAGCTGTTGAGGTCCTTGGCGTGCGGTGTCTTGGGCACAGGTACCACACAGGAGGTCTTCCAGAGCTGTGGCACCACCTTCAGCTTCAGGCTCAGGTTGAAGACATGCTCCATAACTCCACACAGCTCATCTGCACAGGACTTAAGGAGCCTGGGGCTGATCCCGTCTGGTCCAGCAGCTTTCCTACTCCTTATCCGGCTCAGTTCTCTCCTAACCTGAGCTGTTGTGACAGACAAAGAGCAGAGGCGTGTGCTGGAGGTCTGGCTGAGTACTTGATGTGGATTCGGGGGCTGGAGGGCTGAGGCAGAGGTGTGAAGAGGTGGCAGTCTGGACCTTTGTGCAGGAGACAAGGTGAGCCCATGCAGCGGTGCGGGGGGAGGGGTGGGTGATTGATCAAACCTCAGGAAGTGTGAATTCAGATCGTTCACCCACTGTTGGTCTCCCTCTGTCTGGACGGGCGGAGGACTGAAGCCAGAGACACTCTTCATACTTCTCCACACCTCCCTGACATTCTGCTGCTGCAGCTGCTGTTCCATCTTCCTCCTGAAGTTGGCCCTAGCCTGTCTGATTTCCCTCCTCAGCTTTCTGTACAGTCCTCAGCTCCTCTTTGTTCCCGGACCTGAAAGCTCTCTTCTTCTCCTTCAGTAGAGCTTTAATGTCCGAGTTAATCCACAGCTTGTTGTTAGGAAAACACCGCACCGTCCGAGAGGGTACAGTGTTTTCAAAACAGAAGTTGATGTAGTCCGTAATACAGTCCGTGATAGCATTGATGTCCTCCCCATGAGGCTGGCAGAGCTCTGTCCACACCGTGGTGCTAAAGCAGTCCCTCAGAGCCTCCTCGCTCTCTGCTGTCCATCTCTTCACCACTCGGGGCTCCACAGGCTGTCTGCGCACATGCAGTTCGTACACAGGCCTCAAATGGATGATGTTGTGGTCTGCTCTTCCCAGGGGGGGGAGGGGTAATGAGATGTAGGCCTCCTTGACGTTGGCAAAGAATAAGTCCAAAGTTTTATTGTCTCTTGTGGGGCAGGTCACATACTGGGTGTATGTTGGCAGGACAGATGAGGGAGATGCATGGTTGAAGTCCCCGGTGGTGAGGAAGAGGGCCTGTGGATGCTGAGTCTGAAGAGAGCTGATGCAGGAGAGCAGAGTGTCACAAGCATTCTCCGCGTTAGCACTGGGAGGAATATACACAGCCAGTGTGATGACGTGTGAAAACTCCCGGGGCAGGTAGAAAGGCCTCATGCTAACAGCAAACAGTTCAATGTCTTTATTACACATCTGCTCCTTCACTGTACAGTGTCTAGATTTGCACCATTTCTCGTTCACAAACAGCGCTAGTCCCCCTCCCTTCTTCTTCCCGCTCTCCTCCGTCCTGTCCGCGCGCAGTAGGTGAAAGTTGTCCACGGTGACGGTAGAGTCCGGGATTAGCGGTGTTAGCCACGTCTCCGTAAAAACAATGATGCTAGCGTCCCTGTACTCCTGCTGGAATCTAGTGAGCGGCGCGAGCTCATCCGTCTTGTTGGCGAGGGAGCGCACGTTCCCCGTGACGATGGAGGGGAGGACCGGTCTGCGGCGTCTCTTCTTTTCACGGAGTTTACGTCCCGCGCGGCGTCCACGGCGTGTCGTCCGTAGAATCTCCTCGGGGATGACATGCCTGTCCCGGGGGAACACAACAGCGCTGCGCAGCGCCATCAGCTGATCCATTGTGTAGACGAGGTGTCGGGGTCCCTTACACATCTTAAGCCGAGACAGGTAAATAATCCCCCAAAAGTGCGGAAAAATGCAGCGTCGAGTGCAGCCCAAGCTTAACGAACAATGTTGAGAAAAATATTTACAAAAGTGAGGCGGTTTAAGAGCAAAAAGTTAGAAAAGTTACGAAAAGTGCGGGAGCGTTGTGACGGGCAGCTAGCGCAGCGCCAGCGCCGGAAGTATGTGCAGAAAGTCAGAGCTTTGTGGATTTGTGGACAGGGAAGAGGTCTGAGCTTTTTTCTCAAATGGATGTAACTAAAGTTTGATTTTTCGGCTTGTTCCGCTGTTGTGATGCTTTGATCAATCAGATTCAAACAGTCGTCATGACGCTCTGTTTTTTCCTGATCTCTTTCAGTGAGAGCCGTTCAGACTGATCATGTGTAGAACTCAGCTCAGAGTCACACACAGATCAGTCTGGTGTAAGACAGGTCAATAATGTTTCCTCATCACAAACATACTGTACCTGGAGTTGTGTTTTGTTTCATTCACACATGTTTAACACATCCTGTATACTTAGGCTGTGTGCGTCTGTCAAACAGAAAACATTCAGTCATGTCATATAGTAATACAGCAAGTGCTCTACTATGTTTTAAAAATCCATACACCTTCAATAGAATCATTTGGATGATTTCAGCCATGGAATTCTCTCTACTGAACTAAAGGTAAAAGCTTATAGCTTGAAAACTACCACTTGATGACATCACAAGGTGGAACAGAGCATATGGAGCATTGGAAATGTAGGTTACTCAAACATCTGTGAATGAAACAAAACAGAACTCCAGGTATGTTTTTGAGTAGGGAACAACATTCTAACATGGCTTAAAGCTCACAAGAGTGAATTGTGTGTAATATACAACCTTTAAACTGATCTATTTCCATGGAGACAAGCAGACCCATGGCAAGAGAAGCCCTTTCACAGTAACAATGCATATGTATAGCCTCACATTACACCTGACCCCAGGTGAAAGGAATACAATGTGCACAAGAAGAGGTTTGATTGAGTACAAGAAGAGATTTGATGAACTTTTACTGGAAGAGGCAGAAGCTAGCGGAGTTGCTGTTGTAACATCGCTCACAAGTGTATCTGATTCCTGCTTAGTAAACACACCAGGACAGTCTGCGCTGGCTTCAAAATGAACTGGGACATAAACTTATGACAGAGGAAATAAGGATTACACGCACACGGATGCGTTTGGACAACAGCATGAAGCTAACGCTGCAGGGACTCCCATTCATTCACTGACACTCACAAAACTCCAGACAAACAATCCACAGAGTAAATACGTAAATTACCAAGTTATTTACTGGTTAATACAGCTGTGCTAAACTTAAAGTGTGATTTTCTACAAAACAGACGCTGAGTTCATATTATGTCCAAATGTGATGCTCAAGTGTTAATCCCAAAGTAAACAAACTGAAAACATGCACGCAGAGATGTATAGTAACAAAGTAGAACCACTTAAGTACTGTACTTAAGTACTAAAATGCAGTATCTGTACTTTACTGGAGTATTATTTTTTTCTCCTACTTCCACTTTTACTTCACTACATTTTTTTGATTAATTTAATACTTCTACTCCGATACATTTTTCATGTGCTAAATCGTTACTCGTTACTATTATAAAAACGTTACGAATCATACCAAACCTATCATACCCATCATACCAAGTATCAATGCCAGAGCGGTAGATGGCTCTGTCACCAGGTTTGATCGGGTTTGATGAAGCTCATCATTGGGCGAGTCAAGTGATCAGGCTGTAGGCTTTATAAGAAGACCACATGCTCCCATCCCGCCGTTCGTTTTTACATACGTTATACTTGTATGTGGCCTACTGGGGGGTTTTCTAAGTAGTTGGTTAAGAGACAAACCTGAGTAAGTTGACCTGGAGGCAGTGGTTAACCTGATGATGGAAGAGCCCTTTGGCTTTGTGAGAATGATTCTTCCGGGCTGTTCTATTATAGGTTTACTATTAGGCTTAACTTGCCCAGGTTTGTCACTAAGCCATTTTCTTGGACTATCCCTCCAGCCTTTGAGATGTTTTAGTTGTGTTTCTTTTATATATATCATTTTTTCATACACAGTTGTGGCCTTTTATGTCCCTGTACTGCTGCTTCAGCCAAACAAATTGTGGCCTTTAAATATTTGAAATATAAACCATATGATATTCAAACTGTTGACTGCTATCTTTAATATACACAATACTTGTACTTTTACTTTCAGTACTTGAGTTGTAATTTTTTAAATACTTCTACTTGCAATACTTAAGTACAAAACATTTTTAATACTTTAGTACTTCCACCTAAGTATTGTGTTTAAAGAACACTTCAACTTTTACTCAAGTCAGTTTTTTGATATAGTACTTGTACTTCTACTCCACTCCTCTACTCCAGTACTTTATACATCTCTGCATGCACGTCTTACCTCTGGTCCGGTTCTGTTGGTCCAAAACCCACTCATTCAATCTTTATGAGTCAAAATAGTGTGTCCCGAAGTATAGATAATAACCTGTTCCCTGTTCTGTAAATAAACCTATCAGCATGTTGGCCTTCAGATTCCTTCCAGTCTTGCCTCAGTGAGTGTTTCTTGTTACAATAATATCTTACTAATATTGTAATATTAGTAGCTGCCTCTAAAACGTCACTGACTCAGGATTGTGTCATAACACCTCAGATGATTTTCAGAAGAGGCTAGTCAAATGGAGATTAGATTAGATTAGATTAGATTAGATTAGGAGCTAACTATGGACCTGTGAGATGCTACAGAATTTTTTTACACTAAATGTGGCAGAAGACGTTCCAGAGGAAATACACAGAGGGAATAGCTCGTCTCAACACCAACCGAAACAACTGAGCCAAGACAAGCCCTAACCTGGTACATAAGGGAGTATGACGTCACCCATAGTGTTTGGCTCCAGTCAAATGAAGCTCACTGAGGCTAGCAGTTATAAGAGTGAATTTGGAGCCAAGTTCCATATTAGGAATTCTGACTGGGAGTATCATAGCAACCAAAGAGCCATTCCAGAGCAACCTGTTGCGGAGAAAGAAGGTGCCTGGTTTGTCTCATTTTCATATCTTGATTTTACAAACAAAATAGCTAAATAAAAACACCAGGATCACGTAGAGTGGGTTAATACGAACATTTTAAGACTAAAATGATGAGTCTGACAGTGGCAGTTACAGAGAGAGGGGTGATAGTTTCTCAATACAACGTGAAATAAAATCACTTCCTATTTGGAACGCAGTGGCTAGAGGGTTTGCTACTGTATGTCCATTTCTATATACAGTCCATGGTAGCACCCGTCCGTGGAGGATATACAAGCTGCTTTAGCAGCCCTTATGGTAGAAGGCAGTACCTGGAGTATCGTTGGGTGGGCTGGCTGAGGCACTCTGCTCCGGCTGCTTAAACGCTGTCCTCAGAGTGGTGTCCACCTCTTTGAAATACTCCTTCAGAGAGTTGTGCTGGTAGTACTCGATAAGCTCCTGATAGCACACAGGTATAAGTATAAGTACACAGGATAGGAGTGCTTGTACTACTACAAACTCACTTACATTTAACCCCTTGAAGGCCTTCTTGTCATTGATGCGGAACAAGCCGTCAGACGAGGTGATCTTTATGTGACGGACGTCCATGTTGAATCTGGCCACAAGGAAAGAATGTGTATTAGAACGTTGCTACCTCATCCAAAACAAGCCTGGAGTTGTGCTTTGTTTCATTCACACATGTTTGAGTAATCCTGCATTATTAGTCTGTCTGCATCTCCAAAGCTCAAAATGCTCTTTTCCACCTTGTGATGTCATGAAGTGGTAGCTTTCAAGCTAACAGCTACCTTTTACCTTTAGTTCAGTAGAGACTGTAAATTCCAGGGCTGAAATTTTCCAAATGATTCTAGTAAAGGTGTGTGGAGTTTAAAAACACAGCGGAGCACTTCCTATAACAGAGTGTTTTCTGTTTGAGAGAAGAACTCGGCCTAAATATGCAGTTTCTGTGTTAAACGTGTGTGAAAGAAAACAAAAACACAACTCCAGTTGTGTTTCTGATGAGGAAACAACATTAGAACAGAGATCAGAAAATAGTGTAATATGGGCCCTTTAAAATCACTATCAAATGCTGCATGGGTGCACAAATTGCAGCAGCTATCCTGTGTAAAAACTTTATACCTGTCTCTCCAGCATACCACATTATTTTAGTTAGTTTTTGCTTTCATAGCTGTAATAAATCTGGCAGCAATCATGAGTAAACACTGGATAAAGGAGGGCCTACATGACAGAGGTTTTTTATTTGTGCATAAGCCATTTGTGTGAAAACAAACATGGTGGGTTACATGATGAAAAAACAAAATAGGAAGTAACACTATAGAAAATGGGGGGAATCACAGGGGGAATGCAGCTTGAACAGGTGAGTTTTTAGTAGTGATTTGAAGTGCTGCAGTGAGTCCGAGTTCCTGATGAATTGTGGGAGAGAGTTCCAGAATGAGGGGGCAGCGGCAGCGAAGGCTTGGTCCACCAAGGTCCGGAGCTTTGTCCTGATGAGGGGAGTGAGGAGGTTGGTGTCAGCTGATCTGAGGCGGCAGGTGGGATAGTGCTGACAGAGGTCAGTGAGACGGGGAGGGGCCAGTTTATAGAGGGACTTAGGTGATGAGGAGGACCTTGTATTGAATGTGGTATTGTACGGGGAACCAGTGGAGTTGCTTGAGGACAGGAGTGATGTGGTTTCTGGAGTGGGTGTGGGTGAGGAGGCGGGCAGCGGAGTTCTGGATGTATTGCAGTTGAACCTTGAGGAACACCAGTGGTGACAGGGGAGGAGTGCGATTTGGAGTTATTTATGGAGACGTAGTTGTGACGGTCAGAGAGGTAGGAGGAGAACCAGGAAAGCGCAGTGTCAGAGATGCCAATGCACTGTAGATCGTGGAGGAAGATGGTGTGGTCGATGGTGTCAAATGCTGTGCTGAGGTCGAGGAGGAGAATGGAGAGGGAACCAGGGTCTGCTGCTCGGAGGACGTTGTTAGTGACTTTGAGGAGGGCTGATTCAGTGCTGTGATGGGGGCGAAACCAGATTGAAATGTTTTGAAAAGCTGGAAGTTGAGGAGGTACTGTTGGAGTTGAGTGATGATGGCACATTCTATTATTTTGGAGAGGAGAGGAAGATTGGAGATGAGTCTGACGTTGTCCACGTCAGACTCGTTTTAGAAGTTTATTGCCAAAAGTGCAAAATTCTTCAGAACTGAAGAAGCAAAGAGCTGCAAAAACGTATTCGACCAAATAAACTTTTGTCCAGTTGACAAATTGAATTTCTCCTTTTGCCATGGATTTTACCTGGACGACTGAGGGATTCTACACACATTATTATTATTATTATTATTATTATTATTATTATTATTATTATTATTGGGACACGTGCATATTATTTCTGCCACAAAACTGATATGTAATGAGTGCATTCAGCGAGTGCGAAGGTTTGCATGTATCGGCTTCTACGAGCTATTTGAACTGTGAAAGTGTTAAATTTACATTTGGATTATGGAGCGTTTGACAGGGACCCATGAAAGCAGTCGGTTTATCCAGTGTTACCCTATCCTTTTCACTTTGGACTCAAATGTGGGATGATGGATCATGAAGTACATGCACGAAAAAACGTGACTGTGGCATCGGTGGATCCCTATATGTGGTGACTGGACCCTGTAGTCTCCGCTTAAGGACATGGGACAGCCTTTAGGACACGGGACAGACATGTGAAATCCCAGTTTGATAGATCAGTGGAAATCTTGTAGGATTCAGAGAGTTCAGATTTTATTACAGCTGTCATACACAATATTACAGTTACTAATTCATTTGAACAGAAGACAAAATAATGGCAAAAGTAGGAGCATGTTGAAAAATGCACAGATAAAATGTGTTCTGGCTGAAGGCCTTGTGACTCACTTGATACTGATGGCAAACTCTCCACCATCTTTCTGCCTGACCAGGTAGGTCCCATCTGAGCGGGACAGGAGCAGGTTTTTGGCCCCGCCTCGGTCCATGTTTCCGGCAAACCTTTAGGGATTCATAAGAGAAAACTTTAAGGACAATCACTATCATCATGTTACTTACAATGACATTGTGGAGTGATTGTATACATGATGCTATATATATATAGCGTCTTGAAAATAAGCAATTTAATATTAGTCAAACAGGCATGAATCACTCCAAATACAACTTCGGGTGAGTAAATGGTGAAAGAAAACAACTATAATATGGTTAAAAGCTCTGAAAAGTTGATTTTGCAGAATAGGTCTGCTTTAAAGTCTCGTTTTAAAGAGGGGACTTGTAATAATTGTAAGAACTAAAAAAAAAATATTTGAGAGTTTTTTTAGCTGAACCTATAAAAAGTGAACCTAATGTAAAGAGTGTTTATCTGTCTGTTTCTGTATGTTGGATCAAAAGTCTGGACATCTCTATTGCTGCACACATATTTGTAAACTAACTATACGGTTCATTCCATGTCCACACTATTGCATCCAGCGTAAGAGCACACATATGCACAGTGATCCTCCTCACCAGTTGAAAGTGGACAGGTCTGGCGTTGGACTCTGGAGAGACAGAGAGTTCTATAAGTGTTCAGTATGTGTTCAGTTGTGTCCTGTGATATGGTGCCATACTCACCAAGCGGTATGGCTGCACTTTGTTATTGGGGAACCAGCCCATCTGCCCCGTCGTCAGGTTTCTGCCCTGGAATCCCCCCCACACACAGAACAGGTTTTCATACTTTTTGGGGATATTACATTGACTTCCATTCATTTCTTGGAGACCGATTTGAACCTTAACTACAGTCACTACTTGTTTAACCTTAACCTACTCTAAAGAAATCTAAAATATCCACCTGTGTACTGCAGAGAATAATTTGAATGCAATTAGACCGCATTTAAGATTTTCACATTCATGTAGGATGGTGGAATTTGGGACTATTTTAATGTTGCACTGTGTAACACCTGCTGAAGTGTAAAGCAGTTCAACTGAGGCTAAAAGGAGCTGTTAAGTTTAAAACTACCACTGCATGACATCACAAAGTGGAACAGAGCATTTTGAGCTTTGGGGATACAAGATTATGTAAATGTGTAAATGAAACAAAACACTCCAGGTATATTTTTGATGAGGTAATTATAAAATGTCTAAAGATTAAAGGAGTCCATTTTGTGTAATATAGAACGTTTAAAGGGTTCAGATTACGCTGTTTTGGGATCTATGTTATAATGTAGTTTCCTCATCACAGACATACCCGGAGTTGTGTTTTGTTTCATTCACACGTTTAACACACAAACTCTGCATATTTTCACTGAGCTCTTCTTTCAAACTCAAAACACCTTGTGATGTCATGTGCTCGAACAGGAAGTACTCCACTGTGTTTTTAAACTCAATACACCTTCACTAGAATCATTTGGATAATTTCAGTTCCTGGCAGTTCTAATCTCTACTGAACTGAAGGTAAAAGGAGCTGTAAACTTGAAAACGACTGCGTCATGACATCGCAAGGTGGAACAGAGCGTTTTAAGCTTTGGAGATATATACAGACTAATAAGGTTTACTCAAACATGTGTGAATGAAACAAAACACACCTCCAGGTATGTTTTTGAGGAGGTTACAGCATTATAACATAACATAAAAACACACGAGTCACTTTTGCATAATATAGGACCTATAAAAAATGACTTAGGATATAGGGACAGCTTTGTACCTCCCACCACTGCATGCTGGCCTCTGCTTTGGTCAGCTCCACTACGTCTCCTCTGGACAGAGGCAGGGGCGAGCCGAAGCCCACAGGGGGAGGGGGCAGGCCGTAGTAGTCCTGGGACGCCTCCATCTTGGGAAAACCTGCAGGTGAAAGGAGAAAGGAAACAAAATGAACACATGGAGTCAAATAAGAGCAACGTTACTTCAAAATAATATTACTCAAGTAGAAATACAAAGCAGTGGTCCAAGAAATGATTTAAGTATTTTAAGTATTTGAGAAAAGTACTGCTCTAGTAAGAGTAACTATCTGTAACATCTGATTTATAATTTAAAGGTAATGTAATTTGAAGAAGAAAACATTATCTCTGAAACATTATTGTTGAGCATTATTTAGAAACAAAAAACGAAATCATATCTGAAGGAGTGGTGCAAGAAACACAAGCTTTTGTCACAGTGGGAAGAGTAATCACAACTTTTACTCAAGTAAGAGTACTATACTGTTCAATAAAAACATTACTCAAGTAGGAGTAAAGTGTGCTGCTATAAAAGTACTCTGAAAAGTATAATGTCTTTAAAAAGTTACTCATGTAAATGTAACTGAAAACTACTCACTTCTGACATGGACACATACACCATAGCTGTCCCCAATCCCAAAACTACAATTTTACAGTCAATTTTAAAACTAAGCAAAATGTTTGGTTCTCCATGCTGATTTTCATCAATACAAATACATGTTTTTTTCAGTTACAACCTCCAATTAACTATTCATTTACATGTGTGTTATTTTGTCCAGTACACAGAGCATTAAAGACTTGAGTCTTTACTTGATAATCATGAAGTGCGCTTTAGCATGCTAATTGTTGTTAGGAGAGTTGCAGAGTCTCTGAAAGTTGTTAAAAGCAGTGATAAATAATTAGGATGCTCATAACACGTAAGGCAAGTGAGGAATAACTTTGGACCACTGCAAAGCATTTAAAATGAACAAGTTCTGTTTTTCCCATTTTTAAGACAGTATAAATGAGGTACAGCACCTTTAAGCCTCAACAATCTCCGAACATGGCTCACCTGTGGCATGTCCTGCTGAGGCCCGTGCTTTATGCTGCAAGGACACACAAGTGATCAGAAATGGATAGAACTATAAGTTCACATAAACAGGACACATATCTTACCTTCCTCACTGTACCCGAGTGATCTGAAATGTAAGATTAGCAAGTCAATAAAGGCTTCAAATGGAAAAAACAACCTTTGTGTGAAATGGATGGAGAGTTTTGAAGTGTTGAGTTTACATTGATTTACTAATTAGACCAAAAATATAGAATTTCAGATTAAATAATTCAGATTGGTTCAATAGATAGTTTTCTTATTTCTACCATAGACTGTGTAAAGCATGTAACTTTCAGAGGGTAGAACGACATCTGCATGACTTCATGGAAATAGAGTTAAAACCATACTTCGGGAACATTCTTACTGTGGAAGATTAAGATAAGATATGCCTTTATTAGTCCCACAGTGGGGAAATTCCAGTAATTATAGCCAAAGGAACAACATTTCCATGGAAACAAGCAGGAGGACGCTCTCCTCTGGGCCAAATAAGAGTCAGGTTTGTGGAAATGTGAGCCCACCCACTGTAAGAATGTATGTTTTTCTTTGTTTAGTGCAATAAAAACATCCATGCTTTTATTTTATTTTAACTTTTTTGAAAAAAAAAAAAAAAAAAAAAAAAAGTTGACTTTAAACATGAAATTTAAAAAAAAAAAGATTCATTGGGATGATAATTTTGTCTTGGGGAAACAAAACATACAATAACTAAGATCTAATAATAAACTATTGGTACACTGACCTGAGTTTCTCCCACATGCGGGTACTCTTCCTAGACACTCTTTGTGAGCAGCCATTTTGCAGCGAGTGCAGTGGTAGCCCTGGAAGAAGATTCCCCTGCACACAGGACATGTGAAGAGACTTTGACATATTGCGCAACATCCACATTTTAAAGCTTTTCAGCCCTTCTCACTGACCCACTCACAGTTGTATTTAGTGTGATTCACACATGTTTGACCAATCACATATATGATGGAAGATATAAGGAATTATGTAGCAAAGAAACAAATGAAATAACTCAGCTAAATATTTAGTTTATATTTTATATTCAGATCCTCACAGTATCCACCCTTTGCTTTGTTAATAGCGGTGCAAACCCTTGGCCTTCTCTCAGTGAGCTTCATGATGGAGTCTCCTGAAATAGTTTTCATTTCACAGCTGTGCCAAGAAATGCACAGGGTTCAAAGCAATGGGTATCTATGTAAAAATGATTTAAATCTAAAACAAATTTGGAGTTATTTTGAGTGTATTTTTTTTTACTACATTGCATATGTTTTTGATGAGGAAATGGCATTATTATGTAGATCAGAACATAGCGTTCTATGGGCTCTTTAACACACAAAGAGATAAAGTGTCTTCTTTGCTGTGTCCCAGCCTCCCTGTGAGCAGTGAGTGTGCTGTACCGGAGGAGCATGGAGCAGGCTCTACAGGAGGCCGTCTCCTCAAAGCAGTGCATCTGGAAGTCATGGCTGTTGGCTGTGGCGTTATCCGGGCTCATGTTAGATCTGCAAACACAACAGGTGTCACTTCAACTTTTAAATCATACACAGATCTCACTCACATTAGATTTGCGATTTACATTTAATAATAGAATGCTGTTCAAAGTTCACATTTTAAACACATCCAGAAGAATTGGCAAAAAGACTGAAATAAGAACTGACAAACTAATACAAGAATCACATTTCAGGGTTAGATGTTTTTTTATGCACAATAAGGCAGGAAGAAAATTATGGTACTTCAAACAATGCAGCTTTTGCCATTCACTAATTGCGTCCATTCAAATGACAGTTTCAATTTGACTGTGATTAATTCTGCAGCCGTAATCTGTGATAAAGTATCTTTAGAACGTATTATTATAAATCTAGGAGTAAGAATTACATCTAGTCTAGTGAACGTGATTGAACAGATATGGAACCACCACAACATTCTCAAATCTCTGTTAAGGCTGGGCAATATGGACAAAAAATTAAATATTGATTTTTTTGACTGGATGATTACGTTTTTAATCAAAGTCAGATCAGAGACTGCACACCTTTCAAATGGTGGAAGCTCTTTACGTTTTTTATTTCTATCATCTGCTATTATTTAAGAAATTGTAAACTGTCTTCAGTTACATATGTACAGATGCACAACAAGCTTGCTTTGCAAATAAGAAAATCAGGATTAAACTTGTTTCATAATAATCCTCAATTTCACGATTCTGCAATTTTGCAAAATCTTGATTATTAAAAAACAAAATCTTGATTATTAAAAAAACAAATGAATCACATTAATTTGATTAATTGCCCAGCCCTAATCTTTGCTGTTCAAATTCAGCTGGAGGAAGGTCAGAAATCTCTTGTGGAATTGTCTGTGTAACTGTCAGATTGCACATTTGTTGACCTGGTTTATGGTTTATATCTCTGTAATTACTGGGTCAATCCACATGAAACAAAAACTAGCACAAAGTTCAATGTCTTCTCTGTCAGTATAAACAACTTCACAAAGTGGCGCCATTATTCAACCCCAAAAATCTGACTGTTGTCAGTTGAAAGGACTTTAAATGATGAGATTAATATAAGAAGTTTGTGGAGCCAATACCAAACAAATAATGAGATGGTTCACCATTTGTGGATTTCTATCATAAACAGTGAATCGCCCATAGAGTTAAATAGGCCCCTGCTCTCCAACTGAAACTATGACATCACCAAATTCTATCAATTCGGTACATAGACAAAAGTATAAAGTACATGTGTTCAAGATGTCAGAAATTCTTGTTCTATTAGTTGACTGCAAAGGGGGCGTGGCAAAAGCTCTCAAAACTATTACGTATGTCTATGTGTCTGACCCAAACTGCACCTGCAAGACTACACCTGCAAGGGAGTTCATGCAAAAAATACTATTTATGCAGAAAAAAGTAATAGGAAACAAGCTGATGCCATCAACATTCCCTGGGGGTGTGACGCTAACTGTAAGCTCTGCTCTGTCTGAGGCTTTATTAGACTTTAATCTGTGCTTTTAACACAATCTCACCATAAAGAACTGACTTAGCTAGAACTTCAACAGGTGATTTGTACTGTTAAAAGTCTCTCACACGTAAGATCACAAGCTAGCTAGCATACCAGTCTGTGGTGGCCAGCTCCCTGGACTTTGCTGTGGTCTGCTGGGGGAGCGGCACCAGGAAAAGGGACATTGGGTGGATTGACAAACTGATTCATAAAGCTGGTTATGTGATCGGCTGTGAGCTAGACACATCTGTCACAGTGAGGGACAGGAGGACACTGGACAAACTGCTCTCCATCATGGACACTCCTGCTCACCCACTGCACCAGACTATAGAGGGACAGAGGAGATAATACTCCCTACAACTGTACAACAACTCACCCACTGCACCAGACTACAGAGGGACAGAGGAGATAATACTCCCTACAACTGTACAACAACTCACCCACTGCACCAGACTATAGAGGGACAGAGGAGATAATACTCCCTACAACTGTACAACAACTCACACACTGCACCAGACTATAGAGGGACAGAGAAGCTCATTCTCCAACAGGCTCCTACAGCTCCACTCAAACAGTGAGAGATACAGGACTACAGTCATACTATAATACTCCCTACAACTGTACAACAACTCACCCTTATGTAACAAATAATAATTCCCACAACTGTACAACTCAATCTTAAGTAACAGATAACCTTATGCCCTGTCAATCAGCGTATCATTGCACTGTCGTTCTTGTCTCTTGTTTATAGCTGTGATTTTATATTTTATTTTATATTTTATTACTTATTTTTCTATTTTATTTTGACTTGTACATATACATTTATTTTTATAATTATGTCTCATTTGACACCTGTCTCTTGCTCTTTTTGCTTTACCATCTATTTTTGTTTCTATTTCTGTTATTATATTTTATTGTGATGTTTGAGCTACTGTATCCAAATCATTTCCCTTGTGGATCAATTAAGTTTGTCTAAGTCTAAGTCTAACCCAACAGTTTTTCAGTTAGTTACTTCAGGACCATGAATGTTTCGATCACAGGCTCCTGAAAATGTGCTGTTTAAATCCCTTTTTTTTTCCGACAGTTTCTATTTTTTACTCTGGGCATTGTGTCACCATGATAACTCCACCAATTCCACAATTAGAGTTACACGTAGTACACCTCCAGCATGATGTCACTGCAAAGTATCAATATAAAGACTTGTCAATCGTGAGTTTAATCTGCCTTTTTACATAGAAATACCAAAATAAACCAAATCTTCATTTTCATCTCCTTTTGCTGTTGTCCCATATAAATCCTTATCATCTAAATAAAATCATTAGTCAACTAACACAAATTTTGGTCAACTAGGACTCCAGTGACCGATTAATCGACTGTTCATTGGTGGTGGGACTCACATGGCCATCTGGAACTGCTCCAGCCATTTCTTCTTGAGCTCTCTGGTTTTGAAGAACAGGTCGTAGCCCCCCCTCCCGTAGCAGTCCAGCAGCAGGAACAAATACGACCACTGGGCAAACAACCACACACACATACAGACATTAGACACAGCCACAAAGTTTATGGTCTGATCAAGTGGAGAGTAGGATTGTCAAAAGTATCGAAAACCAGCTATTAATCAATACTAAAACTAGTATCAAAACTCAAAAAACCCATTCGAGGAGGTATCAATGTTAAAAAACTCCATACACCTTCACTAGAATCATTCGGATGACTTTAGCCTAGGAATAGCCAATCTCTACAGAACAAAAGGAAAACAAGTAGCTGTTAACTTGAAAACTACCGCTACATGACATCACAAGGTGGAACATTTATTTTGAGCATTTTGATCTTTAGAGATGTAGACAGACTAATAATAAAGGGTTACTCAAACACATGTAAATGAAACAAAACAAAACACAACTCCAGGTATGTGTTTGAGGAGGTAACAGCATTATAGCAAGACTTAATAACTGTTACCTAGCAACCATATTGTACACAGAGATTATGATTTGTCAAATAAAAATATAAGAAAAACACCTTTATTTTATTGAAATTATGTTTAAAGATCGATATAAAACTGTCTAAAATAGAACTCTCTACCTCCTGTAATTTTCAACCTATTTTGCAACTTTTCTTCACAAACTGTTTCTTGATTGGTGTAATATAATATACATTTACAACACGTTATTATCCCCCCAAGTCAAAATCAGAGAATCATCAGAACCTGTCATACGCACTTTAAAGCTCACAAGAGTCAATTTGTGTAATATAGGACCTTAAAGTGTTGCATTCTGTTATTTATTTATTTATTGCAATTCATATTTTTAACAGTATTTAGAACTATTTTTTAACAGTATTTTTTTAACTGTTTTTTTGGGGATCATTCTGGTTTAGGGTTTATCATCTATATTTACTTCAACACTTCAAAATGTGATATCGTGACAGGCCTAGCAGTACATCGAAGCAATAAATCGTACATTCATTGACACATTACCCTCCTCTGTGAAAACCACTTTATTTTATTTTTTATTTTATTCATTTATTTTTTGTTTGTGTGTTAGCCTTATCTTTTATGTCTTGTTATGTCTATTTTGTTACTATTTATGTGCTGCGTGTACATATCCTCAAAATGATAATAATTATAAAAAATATAATAATAATAATAATAATAATAATAATAATAATAATAATAATAATAATGTGTAACAGAGTTGTACCTTCTTGTTGTCTCTCTCTCCTGTGGACTCGTCTCGGACCTGGTAGTGCTGGAGGTCGATGGTCTCCTTCAGCTCAAACGTCTCCCCGCTCTTCTTCTTACACACAAACATGGCCTTATCGAAGAGGAATGCGTACCTGGCAACGAAGGAAAAGGTCAGATGAAAAGGTCATGCTGTCTGTGGTCTGGAGACTACTTCATAAAGATGGTACCAGCTCTAAATGTGCCTTCCAAGCACCCCCAGCACTCAGAAATGTGTTCGAAATACACCATCTTATTTTTTCAGCCGCTACCAATTGTTTTGTGTTTGTGGTTTAATTTTAATTAATTTTTTTTTTTATGTAAAAACACCATGATCATAAGGGTACAACACCTCACCCCTATGTAACAAATAACCCTACGTCCTGTCAATCATCATTTTCCTTACAACCTCTTGTATATGGCTGAGATATATTTTAATTACTTTATTTCCATTTTTTTTTAATTGTACATATACATTTATACAATTATGCCTTATTTGACAGTCTCTTGCTATGTTTGCTTGCGTATTTTATGTTTTATTAATATACTGTGAAGTGTGAGCTACGGTGCCCAAGTCTATTTTTTATGACTGCAATTTGGTGCCCTATCCACTAGATGGAGCCCTGAGCCAGCCCTCAGTATCTGAATACTTCTGAATGAAAAATAAGTTTAGTACGTATAATCTTAACAGCTCCATTGGTTTAGCATTAGGCAAACTGAATTGCCCACACCTAAACAAGTAATTCCAGAGGCAGGCCTAAGCAGACACGCAGACAGACTAGAGGCACCTGTCTTGTTTGGACTTCTTCTCTGAGCTGCAGATCTTGAGCTCTCCGTCGATCTTGGGCCGTCCGTACAGGGCTAAGGACTTGGTCTGGAGGGACAACAGGGGGTTAGGCTCTCAGCGCAAAATCAGGGACAACTTAAGGCTTGTCTCGTGTCTCACCAGGTTCTCTATGGACAACTGGAAGGACGTGATCTGTTTGATGATCTCATTGTCCCTTTTCACTTCATTCACACACTGAGCCAGGTCCTGTATTGAAAAGTAACAGGAAAAGCCACCATGTATAATTGTGTTTTGGGTTATATTATTAGAGAATTCCCACTCACAGGACAGAATTGAACCTTTCCTGAGTAGCTTTAGAATGATCTTAAGCTGTATCAGAACAAGTGTAAGAGCCCATGGACCACTATGGAAAGGATGACTGAGGGATTACAGAGATATAAGACCACATGGGAATATAACAGAAAGTACTATGATTTAATGTCGAAAGTCACATTCTATAGTCTAAAGAAAGAGCATTTTTATTTTTATATTGTGGTATTGGAATCAGTATTTGGTCTATTCCTTAGTATTGAAATCAAGTTAGAAACGTTAGTATCGCGACAACACTAGTGAGAACAAAGAAAGCTCCTTTTTAGAATTTCTGAGGACAAAAAATACACTTTGAAAAAACACAGTCTATAGCCTATATTATATGACAATTAGCTTTCTTTCACACTTCCCCTTCTGTGAGCTTCTTGTTCCATTTAGATTTATTTTTGAGTCTTTTGCCACTTAGAATAAAGACTGCATAAAAGTGAAAAGCCTGCTGTTAGAATATAGAAGTAGCAAGGCCCTATCTATTTTTCTTCCATTCTGCCTATGTGAAGGGCTTAAATCATAGACTGTATATATAAATGGACATACCTAACCTGCTAGCCATCACGTTCCAAATAGGAAGTGAGCATGGTTGAGCATCTGGCTCCATCGACTCTGGCTACGATTCACTTTGTATTGAAAAAATGTCACCTCTCTGTCTGTAACTGCTCCTGTGAGGCTCATCATTTTGGCCTTAAAATGTTCACATTAACCCACTCTACATGATCCTGGTGTTTATATTTCACTATTTTATCCATAAATCAATTCCCATCCCTTATATGTAACTCGGCTCTGAATCCGCCCCATAACTGCAACCTCAGTGAGCTTCATTTGACTGACACACTCACCAGTCCAACTCTTTACAGTCTATGGCTTAAACCTTTCATTCACACAGCACAATATCAGTGGATTGGTATGAATTCCCCAAACAATCTTTCAACTACATGAATATCGTCCGATGTTGATACTGGTCCAATAGATCAGTGCTTCCATTAAGTGGTCAGTTACAGTTGCTGTTTACATTGAAGCCTGTTGAAGGTAAATTAAAGGTCCTATTTTACACTAAATTGACTCTTGAGAGCTTTAAGCCATGTTGTAATATTACCTCCTCAAAAACAGACCTGGAGTAGTGTTTTGTTTCATTCACACATGTTTGAGTAACCTTTTATTTATTTATTTATTTATTTATTTATTTATTTTAGTTGATTGTAAATACTTATTATTTATCTTGATTTTGATGCATGCTCTTATTTTCCTACTGTTTCTGAAACTTGCGTTGTGACACTGCAATTTCCCCATTGTGGGACAAATAAAGGATTATCTTATCTTATCTTTTATTATTAGTCTGTCTACATTTCCAAAGCCCAAAATGCTCTGTTCCACCTTGTGATGTCATGTAATGGTAGTTAAAACTGGCAATTCCAGGGCTGAAATCATCCAAATGATTCTAGTGAAGGGGCATGGAGTTTTAAAACACAGTGGAGCACTTCCTGTATTACCACATGACATCACAAGGTGGAACAGAGCAGAGAGTTTTCTGTTTGAGAAAAAAGCCTAAATATGCAGGGTTTGTGTGTTAAACATGTGTGAATGGAAAAAAAATCAACTCCAGGTGTGTTTGTGATGAGGAAACAACATTAGAACAGAAAATAGACTAATATGGGCAGTTTAACTTCTTCATTCCCAGCAGTAGATGTCAGGTTTTGAGCTCTTTGGAGAACAACAGTGTGACTATGCACGAGTACTCTAAGACTACCACGCAGTTGTCCCAGTGTCTTACCCTCATGGCGTCCAGGGCCGTGCGCAGGTTGTCCTTGTCTGTGGGGTCACCGGTGTGTTTCATAAGCTCCTGTAAATCACACAGCAGTCACAGCAAAGACAAATAACACTTGTATTACGCCTAAGAGGAATTTATGG
Organism: Taenioides sp. WSHXM2023; assembly: GCA_029959045.1. NCBI lineage: Eukaryota > Metazoa > Chordata > Actinopteri > Gobiiformes > Gobiidae > Taenioides > Taenioides sp. WSHXM2023. Next base: position 32,477,970 of record CM057090.1, read on the forward strand.
GGTTTTAAAGGGGACGTAATGTGTCAAACTGACCTTAATGAGTCCTCCCCCTTTCAATAGCCTACTCAGAGTTGCATTTTAATTCATGCATGTTTGAGTAATCCTGTATTGTTTTGTTTTCACTTACGTCCTACCCCCACCCACTGCAGATATAGGTTCAAAAGTGTATAAAAACAATTTAAAATGTAGATTACGATCTGCTGTTCACTACAGTGTAATGTCTTTATGAAGAGGCAGGTCCCTTAGTTCTGCAGTTTGACATCAATGGGCCTGTTTCTGTTATTAAGCTGTTTAAGATAAACTATTATTTACAATGAACAAAATATAAAATCATGATCTACATAGGGCTGCAACTAATCATTATACAAGCTGTTTATTTTCTCGATTCACTGATAAGTTGTTACAGCGTGAAAGGAAATATAAGAGTTTTACTTAATGTTATCTAGATAAAGCTGAAGTGAAACTGCTTGAAGACATCCTGGCACTGGGCGCTTTCACACCTATGGTTCGATTGCTTTGGTCCGCACTAGTCAGAAAAATGTTACAATGTAGCAAACAGACGTGGGTACGGTTTGCTTTCACATATGCATAGTTCTAAACGAACCAAAATAGACCGCGAAGACCATCGTCACCGGAACCGGACTAAAAAACACGCCACTTTCGATCACCATGGAGGAACAGCTTTGCCTTGTGCTCCTGGCGCTGATCATCATACATTATTTTGTACGTGTAGGTACCGTATTTTCCGGACTATTGAGCGCACCTGAATATAAGCCGCATCAACTAAATTTTCAAAGAATTTTATTTTTGTACATATATAGGCCGCACCTGTCTATAAGCCGCAGGTGTCCACGTCTTCAAGAAGTTTTCAAGTTCCGAGCATCTGCTTGTATTGCCTCTGAAAGCTTTTGTCGTCTTTTTGCCTTGAGTCAGTTCGTCACGCGCGAGAGTCGCTCTGGCGCTCTACTGCGCATCTCTCGAGCAGAAAGAGCCGCTGTCCTGTCTGGGATCATGTCAGTGTCTTGTATCATGTCAGTGTCTTGTATCATGTCAGTGTCTTGTAGGATTTCAACAGGATTTCAGGCTCTCCCGGGGGTCGGGGTTAGTTGTATCGATCATGTATGAGTGGATGTCCCGCTACTGAAATTTGAGACGTTTCGTCTCGTCATTTACGCTTCACCTGCATTTAACACATACGGGTCATTAAGACGTATCCCACTCACTAATGTTCATTTAGCAGCAGAACTTATTTTATCACGCAGCGATAAACTGTTTTAGTGCTGACAACAGCGCTAGCGAGTGTTCTAACTAACCCTAACCCATGTTCACCGCACAGACAGCGGCGCTTTCTGCACTCAAGCTGCGCGCGCATCCGCTGTGTTCATAGACGAATAATCCGTCCATATATGAGCCGCATCGGTGTATAAGCCGCAGGGTTCAAAGTGTGAGAAAAAAGTAGCGGCTTATAGTCCGGAAAATACGGTAATTTTCTGCAATTTCGAATAATTTCGAACATGTTTCGCGGCTGCGACTCCAAAGACAACTTATAAGTTATTCGACTCGCCGACGGCGCATTGCACGCCTCTTCAGGGAGAAGAGACGTGCCCTCCTCCTGAATTATCATTTGGTCGCTAGCCGGCGATCTTCTTGCAGATCCATCAGGTATTCCATTGGTCTATCAACACAGTCTAGCCACACATTTTCATCACATTTTGAATACAGAGAGGCATAGGCTTGTTATGAAATCGTCATACAAACGGCAAGTCTTGTCAACGCGTGCCAACATCATATACACATTCAAACGCGATATTGAGGGTAGTTTCGGTTACGTCCAATTTGGTGTGGTTGCTTTCACACCAGATGAACCGTACCAAAGTAGGGCAGATAAAGCGATCCGAGACCACCCCTTTTTATCGGTCTCGGACCGGTTGATTTGGTGCGCACCAAAGTACCGAGATTGCATTCACACTAACGAAAACGAACCGAACTAAGAACTTTTGGTTCGAATGGGCCATTTGGTGCGCACCAAATGCTGTCAGTGTGAGGGTGCTTTCACACTGACAGCATTTGGTGCGCACCAAATGGCCCAAATCTGCCCTACTTTGGTACGGTTCATCTGGTGTGAAAGCAACCAAACCAAATTGGACGTAACCGAAACTACCCTCAATATCGCGTTTGAATGTGTATATGATGTTGGCACGCGTTGACAAGACTTGCCGTTTGTATGACGATTTCATAACAAGCCTATGCCTCTCTGTATTCAAAATGTGATGAAAATGTGTGGCTAGACTGTGTTGATAGACCAATGGAATACCTGATGGATCTGCAAGAAGATCGCCGGCTAGCGACCAAATGATAATTCAGGAGGAGGGCACGTCTCTTCTCCCTGAAGAGGCGTGCAATGCGCCGTCGGCGAGTCGAATAATTTATAAGTTGTCTTTGGAGTCGCAGCCGCGAAACATGTTCGAAATTATTCGAAATTGCAGAAAATTACCGTATTTTCCGGACTATAAGCCGCTACTTTTTTCTCACACTTTGAACCCTGCGGCTTATACACCGATGCGGCTCATATATGGATGGATTATTCGTCTATGAACACAGCGGATGCGCGCGCAGCTTGAGTGCAGAAAGCGCCGCTGTCTGTGCGGTGAACATGGGTTAGGGTTAGTTAGAACACTCGCTAGCGCTGTTGTCAGCACTAAAACAGTTTATCGCTGCGTGATAAAATAAGTTCTGCTGCTAAATGAACATTAGTGAGTGGGATACGTCTTAATGACCCGTATGTGTTAAATGCAGGTGAAGCGTAAATGACGAGACGAAACGTCTCAAACTTCAGTAGCGGGACATCCACTCATACATGATCGATACAACTAACCCCGACCCCCGGGAGAGCCTGAAATCTGCTGAAATCCTACAAGACACTGACATGATACAAGACACTGACATGATCCCAGACAGGACAGCGGCTCTTTCTGCTCGAGACATGCGCAGTAGAGCGCCAGAGCGACTCTCGCGCGTGACGAACTGACTCAATGCAAAAAGACGACAAAAGCTTTAGAGGCAATACAAGCAGATGCTCGGAACTTGAAAACTTCTTGAAGACGTGGACACCTGCGGCTTATAGACAGGTGCGGCCTATATATGTACAAAAATAAAATTCTTTGAAAATTTAGTTGATGCGGCTTATATTCAGGTGCGCTCAATAGTCCGGAAAATACGGTACCTACACGTACAAAATAATGTATGATGATCAGCGCCAGGAGCACAAGGCAAAGCTGTTCCTCCATGGTGATCGAAAGTGGCGTGTTTTTTAGTCCGGTTCCGGTGACGATGGTCTTCGCGGTCTATTTTGGTTCGTTTAGAACTATGCATATGTGAAAGCAAACCGTACCCACGTCTGTTTGCTACATTGGAACATTTTTCTGACTAGTGCGGACCAAAGCAATCGAACCATAGGTGTGAAAGCGCCCTGAAAGCACCCTAAATGTACAAGTGTCCCGGTTCATGTATATGTCCAAGTCCTAAAACATCTCAGCTTATGGCATGTTTTGGAGAATGTGTATATACCAGATCACAATTATACCTTACTAAGTTCGCTGACAATTATTTCAGCAATAGGTAAGTTGCAATTAATCAGTTAATTTGTTGCAGCCCTAGATTTACATATGTTATAATTTAATACCAATTACCAGAAAAAAAGCTAAATATGTCATCTTTCCAGCGCTAGTTGTGTACAGTGAAGGGGCCTGTACAGTGTAAACAAACCTGTAGGAGCAGGTGGTACTTGAGGACCCTCTGCATGGGCACCATGAGCAGGTCTCTGAGAGAGAAGCGCCCGCTGTTGGCTCGTTTGGAACATTCCTGAAGAAGCACAGAGCAACTTGTTTAGCAAAAAACACAGTTCAGTACAATCAGCTTCAATCACCAATGAACTGCTTTAACATTGACAAGTGTGATGATAGAAACAGACTAGGTGTCAAAGAATAGGCGTTTAGATAGCCCTCTGTTCCCTTCACACTTGAGGCACTCGAAACTTGGTTGGCAATAAGTGAAAAAGTTGTCATGTGGTTTATCACTTGCCTGGAAAAACACAGAATGACATATCTCTGTATTTTTCATACCGATTGATATCAGTTTGATATCTTTGTTATGTCTCCAAGCATGATCGTCCAATCAAATCTCACTGGTCACCCACTTCAGATGAACAGAGTTTAGTGCTTCACTCACTGATTCTGCAGAAATTTACCATGTTTTTCAGTCCTGTGTGATATTTTTTTCTGATTCTGATACGGACGGCCATGTGTGTCCCCGAGTGGCTAAACCACCTGTCAATCATGCCCATTTAAAAAGGGGGAAATTCACCGGTGACCAGACTCACACCTTTATAAGCCACCACCAAATTTAATTTGTCAAAATGCATTGTGAAACCAAACACTTTCACCATTATTCACAGATACTCACACTATGACCAAACAAAAGTGAAAGTATGTGCACCAGCTTTAAGAAAACTCTATATCATAAGGTTAATGTGATACAGCTAGAGATAAAGAAAGCTATTATACTGCATGGTTTTTTTTTTATTTAATAACAATATACACAGTGTGGCTGCACCCTGCACTGAGTGTTAAAGACCTAAACCAGGGGACTATAGGAGCAGGTGAGTGTATGCAGGTGTAAGGTAGGTCGCGCCACCTCCAGCTTCATCCTGATGTCCTCTCTTGCACTAGAAAGCCTATCCACGTGTTTGGTGGCAGCCTCCACTTGGCTACAGTAACGGCCATACAGCAGGAGTCTGAAAAAAAAGTTACATGATTAAAGGAGCTGTATGTAAGATTTTGATTTTAAATTTCATAAAAAACAATGGGCACACTGTCCCATTTATTTGTTATAGTTTTGATAATCACTTAGAGAACCAAAACACCAAACCAATCAGAAAGAAGAATGAGCCTCTCATTTGTGTTGCCAGTTTCAATGCTGAAATCCAGTTAGTTTAAACCTAAAATGCGGTCACTACCTAAACCCCAGCACCTGCACCAATCATGAGTCAGTGCTAGTGCCACCTCTGCAGCTCAAGGAAGGAATTCTGGAGGTTCTGAGCTTCACAGGAGTCCTGTCCGTATAAAAACGTGTATATGTCCTCTATCTGCAGGTTAAAGGGCCCATATAAGGGCTGTGCCAAAAATGGAAAGATGGATAAGATCGCAGTCTCTACTTTGGTTGATCTTGATGATAAGGTAAGCACATTTTCATTGACAGGTCTACAGCCAATCATGTGGCAGTGAGAGCGGGAGGTGCTGACGAGGATTTATACTTTTTCTTGTTTAGGAAAAAGCACCTGAGCCACAGCATGTCTCCTATGTCTTCTCTCATGTTCACAAGTTCTGACTTAAATCTGCATAGTTTAACTAAAAGTCCAGTCTCTCTCTCCCTCTGTGTGTGTGTCTGCCTCTGTGTGTGCGCCTGCCTCTGTGTGTCTGCCTCTGTGTGTGCGCCTGCCTCTGTGTGTGCGCCTGCCTGTGTGTCTACCTCTGTGTGTGCTTCTGTCTCTGAGTGCGTCTGCCTCTGTGAGTACGTCTGCCTCTGTGTGTGCGCCTGCCTCTGTGTGTGCGCCTGCCTCTGTGTGTCTGCCTCTGTGTGTGCTTCTGCCTCTGTGTGTGCGCCTGCCTCTGTGTGTGCTTCTGCCTCTGTGAGTGCGTCTGCCTCTGTGTGTGCGCCTGCCTCTGTGTGTGCGCCTGCCTCTGTGTGTGCGCCTGCCTCTGTGTGTGTGTCTGCCTCTGTGTGTGCGCCTGCCTCTGTGTGTGTGTCTGCCTCTGTGTGTGCTTCTGTCTCTGTGAGTGCGTCTGCCTGTGCTTGTGTGTGTGTGTGTCTGCCTCTGTGTGCGGTACCGTCTGCCTCCCCCCTCTGATCCAGCTCCTCACCTTTCTCTCCTCTAGCGCTTCTCATCTTTATAATCCAAGTTACGGAAAGTAAACCACTAATTTCTCACCATTTATGAGTGACTAATGTAGCACATGTAGCACACGGACATCACACGTGTCTGTTGATAGTGGTAGCAGGTGTGCATGTGTTTCTGCCACTATCGGTAACGCACCCATGCATTTAGGTTTAATATATTGTACAAACTCATTCCAACCATTAAATGTGATTATCAGTCCTATCAACAAGAAATATAAACTTTAGTGACCCTGACGTCCACATATCTATATTTTCAATAAGATGGAAGAAGATTGAGATCGATCAATATGATGTGATTCTTTTTTTCCCATATCTTCCAGGCTTAGCCCATATTATGGTATTTTCTGATCTCTGTCTCTGTCTATTGTTTCCTCATCGAAAACATACCTGGAGTTCTATTTGTTTCATTCACACATGTTTATCACACATCCTGCATATTTTCTCAAACAAAAAACACTCCATACACCATCACTAGAATAATTTGTATGAATAATATTGTACCTCTGGAATTGCCAATTTTTACTTGACTAAAGGTAATTTACAAATGCCTACAACCTATATGTGTTTCATATTAGTTCGCTGGACTATTAGTGATCGGATGAAAAGTGCACCTCTCTTTGTTGTTTAGAAACACCTGGTGCAGCGTCTTGGCTCCGAAATCTAAGATGGAGGTCTGGATTTGCTCCAGGAGGTTCTGATGGATCTCCGCTAATTCCTACACACCAAACACAGAATGACACAGGCTCACACTCCAAAGTACTGCACATCTGACATAGTACAGACATAGTACAGATGTATCCTACCTGTATGTTGATGAAGATGGTCTCCATGTCCTGTGGCGTGAGGAACCGCAACAGAGGCTTCATAAAGTGCTGGTGCAGAACAAGTGCAATCAGTTAGAATGATGGATTATTCATATTTATGTCTGTTTTATTATTCATTTCTTTGCACTGATGTCTCATGTTTTATAAATAATAATGAAAAAAAAAAAAAAAAATGGACAGACCAATAGGTGTAGGTGTTTGAGCATAGAGCTGCATTTAACAGAGAAGCACTGACTCACCGTATCACTTAAATATTTTATCAGTGTGGATTTGATTTTTGTGTCATATTGCCCAATCCTACTATAAAGTCCAATGTTAGCAAGTCTTTTTGTTTGCAGTCAGAACTTCCAAGCCTTTTCCACAGACATTGCATAATTAAAGGTCCAATATGCGTAACACATGCAATAACCTGTGCAATAACCTGTGCAATAGCCCGTGCAATAACCTGTAACCATGTCACCTCATCAGTAACCGCCTCCACTGTCCTCAGATTATATATTTGTATATTTGTATTCTTTTACATATATATATTTATATATATATATATATATACATATATATATATATATACATATATATATATATATATATATATATATATATATATATATATATATATATATATATAATATAAGAGATATGTTTTATTTATATATTTACATTTCTTTCACTCCCTGTACGTAAGAGCTACCTGATGTTGTAAATATGTTAATATTTATTGTGATTGTTATTTTTTATTTACTTATTGTTCTGAGTGTTTGCACAATTTTTCACAACTTTTTGCACTATACTGTCCCCTGACTGTGAGCTTCTGTCACGAGTGAATTTCTCCTCTGTGAGATCAATAAAGTCTTATCTTATCTTATCTTATTACGCAAAATGTATTCTTTTGAACTTTAAGCCATGTTAGAATGTTGTTACCTCATCAAAAACAGACTGGAGTTGTGCTTTGTTTTATTCACACACGTTTAAGTAATCCTGCATTATTAGTCTGTCTGCAATAACTTAAAATCATCTGTTCCATCTTGTGATGTTACAAAGCGGTAGTTTTCAAGTTAACAGTTACCTTTTACCTTTTCTTTAGTATAGACTGGTAATTCCAGGGCTGAAATGATCAACATGATTCTAGTGAAGGTGTATGGAGTTTAAAAACACAGTGGAGCACTTTCTGTATTACCACATGGGATTGCAAGGTGGAACAGACCTAAATATGCAGAGTGTGTGTGTTGAACATGTGTGAATGAAACAAAACACAACTCCAGGTCTGTTTCTGATGAGGCAACACTATAACATACTGTAGATCAGAAAATAGCTTAATATGGGTCCTTTAATTGCACTTGCATTGTGTTTTGTTTGTTCGTAGCACAAAAACAATTAAGAAATCACATACAATAAAGACAGTTCATAAAATGTGTTAGCAGATTACACTATGTGGCATGTTGTTTTTTAATCAGCAGGCCTCACCTGTAACAGTAACAGTACGTGATTTGGAGCAGAGCCGAGACTGCGGAAGAGTCTTATTTGAGTTTTTTATGTTTGGTCTTAGAGGTGGGTATACTACAGTACTCTGTTACATTTACTTGAGGAACATTTTAAATAAACTTTTTCTTTTCTAGCTGCATACTTGTACTCTTACATGAGTAATACTGTATTTTGATTGAAGTAACAGTAGTCTTACTTTGAGATGTGGCTACTCTTCCCACTGTGAGTAAGTACAAGTGACAAAAGCTTTATGTTGACAATATGAAATGATGTGAACATTTGTATCTCTTGCAGCGCTCCTTCTCATTGTCATTGTTTCATTTTGGAAAATACCAGAGTTTGAGAATTATTTAATGTTTTGTCCTTCCAGTTACGTTAACTTCAAACTTATGAATCAGATGTTACGTCCTGACTCTTGAGTTATAGTTTTCCCTGATACTTTTGACTCTTAATAAGTAATTTCTTGGACCACTATTTTGTACTTCTACTTGTGTAATATTATTTTGAAGTAACATTACTCTTTCTTGAGTATAATATTTGGCTACTCTACGACCTCTTTGTTACTGACACTAATTATTTTCCATAAGCAGCCATCAAATTGTCTCACGAGATCTTGTGGTGCGAGATCTTGTACCATCCCTAAGCCGTACATAAAGCGCCGTGAATAGAAATGAGCGTTCACACCTGTAGTATGGACTGCAGTGTTTCTGAGTACTTCTCCTCTGTTTGTCGGATCTCCTTCAGGCAGCACTCCCGCTTGTCCACAAACGTCTTCTGCTGTGGACACAACAACAGCGTGAAGAAAGAACTACAAGCTAGACTTAGAGGTGCACTGTGTAAGTTTTTGGTTGGGGGTCCGTCACCTGCTTGTTTCAATGGATATGTCATTGTCTGCCTGGAATGCTCCACAGTATGACACTAAACAGCTCTACTTTACATGTGTTAAATTACATGTGGTTTTATGGTTTAAAAATGCCTAGAAAAACAGACATTCTGACTGTGAGTGGGGTCGCCACTCCACAGATCTGACCTGTAACTTGGTCTAGTTTGGTCTCAGTGAAGATAGAAAGGCTTAATGCCATACTGTAAAACATTCCAGACAAAGCAATAACAGCTCCATGGAGAAAAGCGTTTGACGAACCCTCCACCAGAAAAGTTACATAATGCACCTTTAAAGATCCTATATTACGGTATTTTCTGATCTCTGTTATAATGTTGTTTCCTCATCACAAACATAGTACCTGGAGTTGTGTTTTGTTTCATTCATACATATTTAACACATGAACACTGCGTATTTAGGCTGAGTTCAACAGAAAACACTCTGTTCCACCTTGTGATGTCACGTGGCAATACAGGAAGTGCTCCATTGTGTTTTTAAACTACATACACCTTCATTAGAATCATTTGGATGATTTCAGCCCTGGAATTGCCAATCTGTACTAAACAACAGATAAAAGGTAGCTGTTAACCTGAAAACTACCTCTTCATGACATTACAAGGTGGAACAGAGCATTTTGAGCTTTGCCGATGGAGACAATAATGCCGGGTTACTCAAACATGAGTGAATGAAATAAAACACAACTCCAGGTATGTTTTTATGGGGTAACACCATTCTAACATGGCTTAAAGCTCACAGGAGTCAATTTTGTGCAATATAGGACCTTAAATAATTTTCCTGACCAGCCAAAACAACACTGTTTGACAATACTTTAAAAAGACACGTGGAACTGTATCTTGTCTCTCCGATTTCAAATAGGTGTGATTGACAGACGGAATAACAAATTAGAGAGATGCATGATCTGCTCATGTCAAAACAAACATGGCGGCTTAAGGGTAAAATGGGAATGAAAAAATATGCAGAGAATCAACAATCAAAACTCAAACTCTTATTTATCTCAGTTAAATTAAGTTATATATTTTGTTCTAAATGATACAAGAATTTTCAAGAGGAGATGTCTTTCGCATTTGAGAGATACATGACGCAAATTAGCGGCTGTGGTGGGTCCCATGTTAGGATGGAACGGTGCATTCAAACAGAAAGTAAGAGGGACTGGCTGGTCAGGCAATGTGTTATGCACTGGTATTCAAAGTGCATATGATTTTCTAATTCTGCCTCGGTTTGGTGGGACGGTACCTGTTGGTAAATATTTGTCATAGTTTCACGTCAGTTAAGTGGCAGATTGTGGAAAAACAGGGAAAAAAATCGGACTTTTTTCTGCAATTTATTTGTATTAGTCAAATTATCACTATTGTGTAAATTAGACAAGTTTCAGAGTAACTAAAACTAGAAAAACTAGGCAAGAGTTATAGAAAAATCTTAAAGCGGGGGTATTTTACTTCAATGGGGTATTAACTGCTAACACATAACATATTTAGATCACCATATTACCTTTTATCACAACTCAATCAGCATGCATCCTGCTAATGAAACTACCGCACGTCGTATCAGGTTTGTCAGGTTGCTGTGTACAGTTTTTTATCATGTTTTTGCATATTTATGGGGGATTTGTCGTGTGGGAGCATGGGTGACGCAAGGTGGGTTCGAATAGGGTGGGTTCGAATAGGGTGACGAATAGGGTGACGGATGACATCTAAGACCTCTTCAGGCATGTTATAACATGGTAGAAAGCTGAAAAAAAAAGATATTAACTATATCTGAAATGAGTGAAATGAAGTGTGTCTCGGTCTCCAGCACAGTCTCAGAAATGTTTCCTCATAATTATTAAAGGTGCACAATGTAACTTTTCTGGTGGAAGGTCTACCACCTCCATGTCTACATAAAGGTGTTACTGGTTTGTCTGGAATATTCCACAGTATGGCATTAATCTTATTTATCTCCAGCCAAGTTACAGTTTGGATCTGAGGACAGGTGACCCCACTCACAGTAAGAATGTAAGTTTTTCATGGTGCTCTTGAGAAATAAACAACTGAAAAATGTGACATATCAGTTTAATGCTATACTGTGGAACATTCTAGACAAAGCAATAACATCTCCATGGTGACAAGCAGGTATGGATGTAACGATATGTAAATCTCACAGTACCATATTAATTGCAATATTGTGTAACAGAACTGAAGAAATTTAACTTTTTTCTTTTAAAGTCTTGACAAGCCTCTGGAGCTATATTACTGCCATATACCAAAGAATTCAGATAGAAAAGTTCTTAATAACAGTTATTTCTTCATACTGTCTGCATTTAAATGGAGCAAAGGATCATGGTCTAGGTAGTTCCCTCTGCTGCAACAAAAACAAAGCATTTAAAGGGCAGATATTACGCTACTGTGTTTTGTTTCAGTCACACGTGTTTAACACAGAATCGCTGCATATTTAGACTGAGTTCTTCTCTCAAACTGAAAACACTCTGTTCAGCCTTATGATGTGATGTTTTTAAACTCTATCCAAATGATTCTAGTGAAGGTGTATGGTTTCAGCCCTGGAATTGCCAATCTCTTCAGAACTAAAGGTAAAAGGTAGGTGTTGACTTGAAAACTACCACTACATGACATCACAAGTTGGAACAGAGCATTTTAAGCTTTGGAGATGCAGGCAGACTAATGATAAAGATTCAAACATGTGTGAATGAAACAAAACACAACTCCAGGTATGTTTTTGAGGAGGTAACAACATTATAACATAGCTAAAATCTCATAAGAGTCAGCTTTGTGTAATATAAGACCTTTAAACAAAGAAGTTTACAGTTCCATATATTTTACTGTGAGAGCTTTGACAATACGATATCACGATATTTCCGTTACTGTTACATCCCTACAAGCAAGTGCTGGACTCTTGAGCAGACAAGTTCTGCAGTGCCCCTTTAAAACAGAATGACTTGTGCTTGTGTTTTGACAAAGGCCCAGGTGTTCCCTCACAGTCTCTGGAGGTTCCTCTGTCCTCATCAGGTCCTCGTAGATCTCGTCCCCCTCGTTCTCCTCGTCCTCCACACAGTCGTACAAGTCATCATCCTCCTCCACTGTGTCACTGCAAACACACAATATGCACTATTACAGCATACCGTCCGTCCGTTACCTGCTTGTTTCTGTGGATATTGGTCATTGCTCTGCCTGGAATGTTCCACAGTATGTCATTAAACAACTCTACCATACATTTATTCAATTACACGCGGTTTTAGAGCTCAAAAATACCTAGAAAACCAGGCATTCTGACTGTGAGTGGGATTGCCTCTCTACAAAACTGACCTCTAACATGGTCTGGTTAAATCCATACTCTGAAACATTCCAGACAAAGCAATAACATTTCCATTAGTTACAGAAAAGTTACACAATGCACCTTTAAAACATAGCTAACATCATCAAATTTCTGGTTTTGTCATTTTGGTGAAGGCTGTAATTTTATATCCTGGTTGGACACGGGCAGCAGATATGGTATATGTAGAGGTATGTTACCTAGCAACCATAATGTTAACAAGGGAAGGGTCAAGACTAAATTTCCACAATAGTTATGTTTTAACAAACAAAATGCCTTCCTTGTGCGTAAATTGTCTCTGCATATTGAATGGAATTGATAACAGCTGATGACATAGAGGGATTCTGTTTTAGAACTCACTGCTACTTCATTTATTTTTCAGCTTTTTGTTTCTGACTTTTCTTCACAAACTGTCACTTGACTTATGTAAAACTATGAATATTTAGCATAGGTACCATCTCACCAAATCAAGTCAGAGATAGAGATAGAAAAACATATGAATCTGTGAGATGCCCTTTAATTTATAGATAAGGTATATGTATAAAAAGCTATTTGAGAAGGTCCTGAAGATCACTGGCTATATTTACATGCACACCAAAAATCTCAGCATCTGATTTCTAGAGTTATCTGATTATTGAAATGTCATGCAAACCGTTACATCTGATGTGAGTACCGGTAATCTGATTTCAAAGCTTAAAGAGAAAAATTTATTGGTAAAAGGTAATGATGCACAATCCAATCCAAATTTCAGTTCTGATACTGACAAATATTAACTAAGGGATGGAAAAAAGGCACTACAACAGTATTTTTTGGTATATTTTACTTTGTATATTTTACTTTTTAAATTATTTTGTTACGGCGCTACAATTTTGTTGTTTGTTTTGAGGAAGGAAACTTGTTTATGCAACACATTTGACATTGCTGTTTTGATTAGATTAAAATGGGTGGTTTAACAAAGACTTTTAGTATCACAGCCATGATTTAGCCTTTATTTTTTATTGAACTGTATTGAATCGATTTGAAATGTATCGTATCAAATCGTATGGAACTGAAGATGTATCAAAATACATATTGTATCATGGCCTACGTATCAGCAACTTCTTAATGATACCCAGTCCTACTCCTGACACTGCGTTGTTCGGGAAAAATAGATTTCTAGCAGATTCTTTTCTCCTCAGAGGTCAATGTGGCAGAGGTCAGTGTAGCAGGGCACATTGATTTTAATGACTTTTTGCCTTTTTCATTCCCAAACCGCACCACACTTGCAGTCAGTGTACACCGGGTGTTACAGTCTTAAAAACGTGAAAAACAGAACCAGTTCATTTTAAACAGTTTGCAGTGGTCCAAAGTTATTCCTCACTTACCGTATGCATTCTGAGCATCCAGATTATTGACTGCAATGAGTTTATAAGCACTTTTCACTACTTTCAGAGGCCGTAGATTTTTGCCGTCACAATAAAGCTGGGATTGCTAAGAGCGCACACACTTACTCAATCTGGTCAGACAACCCTGTGTAGATGTCATCGTCAGCGGTGCAGCCTCCCAAAGGAAAAGGCCTGGGACACACACAGGACAGATCAGCGTGTTTGGTCATCACATGGGAAGAATAAACTGGTATAGTGAACATAACTTACTGAATTCCTTTTTGTAAAGCAATAGATGAATGTGACAAGAGGGACAGGGTATTCAACACCTGCAAGAACACACAGGGAGGAAATCTTAGTCAGAATGGTACAAATTCCCTCAGTACCTGAACGCAGCACTACAGGTGAGGTAATAGAACGCACCCATTTCACCAGCTCCACCCTGTCACATGTGCTTCCTCTCTTGTATGTGTATTATCATAATTTCTGTATTTGCTACTGTAGTTTAGGCTCATTTATCACTGTATACACTGTTTAATTATAATAATAAACTTATACACCATATTCCTGTGTATAATGCAGGGTATGGCTGTGCAAAAATATCAAAATATCAATACTACTATTTGGTGATACAGTATCGTTATTGTGAGCTCCTGCAGTGAGTATTTTTTTGGTATCTTTTGGCATTTTTTTGGTGACTGCACAAGAATTTTGTTGGTTATTTAGTGGAAGGAAACTTGTTTATACAATACACTTGACATATTCACTATTTTGATGGTTTAAATAGATGTATTTCATTTTATTTTTTGGACATGAAAGAAATATTGTTGCTAAAATGGAGTTGGTTCTTTAAAAACAGCAAGATATTACAGAGTATCATGTGCAATATATCAGTTATCACATGTATCGCCATATCGTGACAATATCGTATCTTGAGCCAGGTATTGTAAATCATATTGAATAATGAGTTCCTGTGATTCCCAGCCCTAATCCAAAGGTGGTTAGAGTAGCTAAAAATCTACTCAAGTAAGAGTAACGTTATTGCAAAATAATATTAACAGAAGCACAAAGTAGTGGTCCAGGAAACTACTCAAGTAAGAGTAAAAAAGTATGTGGGAAAGCTGTTACTCAAATAAACCACTATTTGTGCAAAGTTAATATTTAAACCATCAAAACAGTGAATCGCATAAACAAGTTTCCTTCCACTAAGTAAGCAACAGAATTTTACTGTCACAAAAAGATTGCTAAAAAGATAACAAAAAATACTCTTGGCGATATATCGGTACAGCAGATCATGATAACGAAATTGTATCACCAAATTTACTATTACGATATATAGATATTTCAGTATTTTTGCACAGCCCTACTTGTATACATTGATCCACAAACTTTTGACACATATAGCGGTCATGATTTTGAGCTATCTTCTCTCTTCTATATCACAATCGTTGAAAAAACAAACATAGATAGAAAGAACTGTATTTACAGTATTAGCCATTCAAACAGATAAATAAACTAATTTCAAATGGCTCATTATGTAATCCCATGACTCATTTTTGGTTGGACTAATGATGACTAATGATCATTTTCTTAGTTAAAGCCTATAAACTTTTCGTTTCCTAGCAACTACACTGTCACTAAACTGATCTATCAATATAAACAATGCAGCTTTCATGCAAAACTGCACACAGAAAATGCAAATTCAGTGGGTTATCAGAACAAGATTGACACAAATGTTTACCTTCATGAAGGAGAACGGGTCACAGTAGGGACGTGGGTAGGTATTTTTTAGCAACAAAGGCACACGCCTATTGTTTAGTTTACATAAGTCCAATGTTTTTAACTGTCCCCAGATACAAGGTAAATGTGTTCAAATCAAATAAAGCTTTTAGTGATAACAATTGTAATACTGGTTTATTCTATTTTACTTGTTTATTCTATCTTACAAAAACATTGGACATGATGGACAAGCTATTTATGCTATGCTATTTATTTATCATTTGGTGTTTTAGTTGTCAAGATGATTATCCAAACAGAAAGCAGATTGAGACTCACATGAGTCTCTCATTTTGGTTACCAGTTTCAATTCTGATCTGAATGGTCTCTACCTAAACCCAAGCACAAGCACAATCATGAATCAGTGATAGTGCAGCCTCTACAGCTTAGGGAGGGAATTCTGGAGGTTCTGAGGTTGTTAAGGCACTGGTAACCCACAGGCTCAGTTGTGTTTGTAGTATTTTTTTTTTAAAACTGTAAGGTTACATGCATTTCCTTAAAAAAAAAAGGTTAAATAAAACTAAACTTAAATAAGAAAACTGAGTAAAATAAAACTGAAAAAGTGTGAATACATGTTTGTGGGCAGAGACATTGTGCTCTTGTATAATGTAAGTGTTGTGTGGGTGGAGGGCATTTCCACAGCCAGCCTTGTTACAGTAATAGTTAATGCAGGAGTTACTGTGTTTGGGACAACCCTGTCACATGGCCTCTCTGCTGCGGGCTTTCACTTCACCATTTGGACTTCCCTTTTGCAGCCACAAGTTTGACTCTTAGACCCTCAACTGAAACCATCCGCATTAGATAAAATGGAGGACATGGCGGGCACAGAGACTAGAGTGTGGTAATACATGTCAAATCTGTGGTTTAGCAGTTTGCCGGAACAAAGATCGACATATGAGATTGTCTTATCCTTGAGAGCACTCTGAATTTTGGCAGAAATAGGTCATGAATAGGACAGTCAAAAGTATCGAAAATCTGATCCGAATTTATTCTATTGAAACTAGATATGCATTTGAGAAGGTTCCATTCACAGGACTAGTATACGCCCATGGACCACTATGGAACCTACAGGACCACTGAGGGAGTACACAGGTATAAGAACACATGGGAATAGAGAAGAAGCACTACGATTTCGGAATCAGTTTTGAACATCGAGTCTATTCCTCACTATCATCATTTGAAATTTTGCTACTGAGCCAATACTAAGTCCTATACTATAATATATTAGTACTAAATTGCCTTGGTCCTGTAAACTTTTTGTGAGAAGGTAACATATATATTTGAGCAGCATTAGTGGCTTATCTGCTGAGATCTTAATGAGCATGGGCAGCAGTGTTCAACATGGTCCGCTTTCACACACAAACCCTTATCCTTCATCTGTGCCCAATTCAAAGTAAGCCTCAGACCTAATGAGACGGCTGTTATTTCAGATTTTCAGTCACTTTTCAGATCAAATGGACAAGGTCAAGCGTCTAGTTAGTGGCTGTCTCTTTTCTTTGTGTATCACTCTCAGCCGTTCTCCCTTCCTTCTGTCTGTCTCTTCCTCTGTCTGTTCTCTATATGTTGAAATTTTCAACAGTTTGAATTACTCTGCTCATTATGAAATATTATGTAATAGGGTTGTGAAAAATATTGAAAATCAGATACTAATCAATACTAAAACTAGATACTCATTGAGCATATATCTAAAAAAGTCCCATTCACAGCACAGAAATGATTCTTTCCTGAAAAGATTTAAAATGATCTTTGAGCTGTATCAGAACAAGTATAAGAACACACAGACTAGACAGACAGACACATGGACCACTATGGATCCTTTGTGGACACAGATATAAGTCCATGTGGTTATTTAAAAGTCCATCCATCCATCCATTTTCTTCCGCTTATCCGGGGCCGGGTCGCGGGGGCAACAGTCTAAGCAGGGACTCTCAGACTTCCTTCACCCCGGACACTTCCTCCAACTCCTCCGGGGGGACCCCAAGGCGTTCCCAGGCCAGCCGGGAGACATAGTCCCTCCAGCGTGTCCTGGGTCTTCCCCGGGGCCTCCTCCCGGTGGGACATGCCTGAAACACCTCCCGAGGGAGGCGTCCAGGAGGCATCTGGAACAGATGCCCGAGCCACCTCAGCTGGCTCCTCTCGACGTGGAGGAGCAGCGGCTCTACTCCGAGCCCCTCCCGAGTGACTGAGCTCCTCACCCTATCTCTAAGGGTGCACCCAGCCACTCTACGGAGGAAACTCATTTCGGCCTCTTGTATCCGCGATCTTGTCCTTTCGGTCATTACCCAAAGCTCATGACCATAGGTGAGGGTAGGAACGTAGATTGACCGGTAAATTGAGAGCTTTGCTTTTTGGCTCAGCTCCCTCTTCACCACAACGGTCCGGTACAGCGACCGCATCACTGCCGACGCTGCACCAATCCGCCTGTCAATCTCACGCTCCATCCTCCCCTCACTCGTGAACAAGACCCCGAGATACTTGAACTCCTCCACTTGAGGCAAAGACTCCCCATCCACCCGGAGAGGGCAAGCCACCTTTTTCCGGTCGAGAACCATGGCCTCGGACTTGGAGGAGCTGATCTTCATCCCAGCCGCTTCACACTCAGCTGCGAACCGCCCCAGTGCACACTGGAGGTCCCGGTTCGATGAAGCCATCAGGACAACATCATCTGCAAACAGCAGAGATGAGATCCTGTGGTTCCCAAACCGGATCCCCTCTGGCCCCTGACTGCGCCTAGAAATTCTGTCCATGAATACAATGAACAGAACCAGTGACAAAGGGCAGCCCTGGCGGAGTCCAACATGCACCGGGAACATGTCCGACTTACTACCGGCAATGCGAACACAGCTCCTGCTCCGGTCATACAGGGACCGAACAGCCCTTAACAAAGAGCCCCGGACCCCATACTCCCAGAGCACTCCCCACAGGACCCCACGAGGGACACGGTCAAATGCCTTCTCCAGATCCACAAAACACATGTGGACTGGTTGGGCAAACTCCCATGAACCCTCGAGCACCCGATGGAGAGTATAGAGCTGGTCCAGTGTTCCGCGACCGGGACGAAAACCACACTGCTCCTCCTGGATCCGAGGTTCGACCATCGGCCGGATTCTCCTCTCCAGTACCCTGGAATAGACCTTACCGGGGAGGCTGAGGAGTGTGATTCCCCTGTAGTTGGAACACACCCTCCGGTCCCCCTTCTTAAACAGAGGGACCACCACCCCGGTCTGCCAGTCCAGAGGCACTGTCCCCGACCGCCACGCGATATTGCAGAGACGTGTCAACCAAGACAGCCCCACAACATCCAGAGACTTAAGATACTCGGGACGGATCTCATCCACCCCCGGAGCCTTGCCACCAAGGAGCTTGCCAACCACCTCAGTGACTTCAGCCAGGGTGATGGACGAATCCGCCTCCGAGTCCCCAGCCCCTGCTTCTTCCTCAGAAGGCGTGACAGTGGGGTTGAGGAGATCCTCAAAGTATTCCTTCCACCGTCCGACAACATCCCCAGTCGAGGTCAACAGCTCCCCACCCGCACTGTAAACAGTGTTGGTGAAGCACTGCTTCCCCCTCCTGAGGCGCCGGACAGTTTGCCAGAATTTCCTTGAGGCCGTCCGATAGTCCTCCTCCATGGCCTCTCCGAACTCCTCCCAACCCCGAGTTTTTGCCTCCGCGACCGCCCGGGCTGCAGCACGCTTGGCCTGCCGGTACCTGTCAGCTGCCTCAGGAGTCCCATGAGCCAACAAGGCCCAATAAGACTCCTTCTTCAGCCTGACAGCATCCCTTACTTCCGATGTCCACCACCGGGTTCGGGGATTGCCGCCGCGACAGGCACCACAGACCTTACGACCACAGCTACGAGCAGCCGCATCGACAATAGAGGCCGAGAACAAAGCCCACTCGGACTCCATGTCCCCAGCCTCCCCCGGAATCTGGGAGAAGCTCTCCCGGAGGTGTGAGTTGAAGGTCCCCCTGACAGAAGGCTCTGCCAGACGTTCCCAACAGACCCTCACAATACGCTTGGGCCTGCCAGGTCTTTCCGGCTTCCTCCCCCGCCAGCGGACCCAACTCACAACCAGGTGGTGATCAGTTGACAGCTCTGCCCCTCTCTTCACCCGAGTGTCCAAGACACGCGGCCGGAGGTCAGATGACACGACAACAAAGTCGATCATCGACCTCCGGCCTAGGGTGTCCTGGTGCCACGTGCACTGATGGACACCCTTGTGCTCGAACATGGTGTTCGTTATGGACAAACTGTGGCTAGCACAGAAGTCCAATAACAGAACACCGCTCGGGTTCAGATCAGGGAGGCCGTTCCTCCCAATCACCCCTCTCCAAGTGTCACTGTCGTTGCCCACGTGGGCGTTGAAGTCCCCCAGTAGAACAACGGAGAAGCCCCTTATGATGAGTATTAGAACAAGACCAGCTACGTCGCCCGGATTGGCGTTACTGGGGCCCCACCCTGGAGCCAGGCCTGGGGTGGGAGCTCGACGGCGAGCGTCTGGTGGCCGGGCCTTCCCCCACGGGGCCCGGCCGGGCACAGCCCAAAGGAGCGACATGGGGTCGTCCTCCCGTGGACCCACCACCCGCGGGAGGATCCATAGGGGGCCGGTGCAGAGTGATCTGGGCGGCAGTCGAAGGCGGGGGCCTCGGCGACCAGATCTCCGGACATGGAGACTAGCTCTGGGGACGTGGAATGTCACCTCGCTGGGGGGGAAGGAGCCCGAGCTTGTTCGGGAGGTTGAGCGTTACCGACTAGATATAGTCGGCCTCGCCTCCACGCACAGCTTGGGCTCTGGAACCCAACTCCTTGAGGGGGGCTGGACTCTCTATTTCTCTGGCGTTGCACGCGGGGAGCGGCGGCGGGCTGGTGTGGGCCTGCTCATTGCCCCACAGCTCAGCCGCTGTGTGTTGGAGTTCACCCCGGTGAACGAGAGGGTCGCGTACCTGCGCCTTCGGGTCGGGTACAGGTCTCTCACTGTTGTGTCGGTCTACGGGCCGAACAGCAGTGCAGAGTACCTGGCCTTCTTGGAGTCTCTGGGAGGGGTACTGGACAGTGCACCGACCGGGGACTCCGTTGTTGTTATTTAAAAGTATTACGATTAAATGTTGAAAATCACATTCTGTATTATCTAAAGAAAGTGTTTTTAATTATCATAACAGTATCGGATTTGGCATTGAGTATGGAGTCTATTCCTAGACCTAGAAAGGTCTTCTATTTGAAGAATCTAAGAACAATAAAGTATTAAGTCAAAGGTAGGGTTCATACTTCAGTTGTGAGATTGTGAAAATGAAAGTGCCAGCGCACACTTCCTGTTAGCACTGTGAGTGCATATGAGGCTAACCTCATGGATTCCCTATACCAAACTGACCTTTGCAAAGTCGCGCACGTCAAACAGGTCAAAGGCCTCAAACAGCTCACTCTTCTTTAGGTGGAACTTCTCCTGACAGGCTCCCAGGAACGTACGGATGTTCTTTAGACACAGGAACTGGGGAAACAGAGCTCTCCAATGATCATTTGTGATATTACAGGACTGTGAAGTCCAGCAGTAGTATAACATCTCATGTCATCATTAGAGGATTTGCACTTAGATTATAGAGTTTCAGATACAATACACAATACCTTTAGCGTTATAGGGACTTTGTAGCTCTAACCACGCAAATGTGTGGATGGTGTGCACATTTGATTTTACAAGGAAATACTGCTGTACAGCTTCACACATGCAAATGTTATACTTATTTTAAATATGTATTTATGTCGGTCCCTTTTAAGACTGAAGGAGGAACAATGTGTTTTTCTGCTTAGTAATCCAAATCAGTGTTAGGAGTAAGACTAACTAGTATTATTTTTTGTAATAGTATTATGAGTATTACTAGTAGTAAATGCCAACTGAAAGGCTGAATAGTGACGTCATGAGTGAAACCTGCAGAGTGCAGAGTAAGAAGTGTGCTCACATCACTTCCTGCCATACTCACAGCTGTGTCTGCCTATGAGCAGTGGCAAAAGAGGAAGTCCATTTTGAGAAAAGGGGAAATTTCAAGCACTAACCAATACTAGTGCAGCCTCTGCTCTGCATGTGTATTAGCATATGTGTGTGTGTGCAGTGTCTTTGCTGAGCGATACCAACGCAGCCTCTGCTCTAGTATACGCTCTGAGTGATACCAACGCAGCCTCTGCTCTAGTCTACCCTCTGAGCGATACCAATGCAGCCTCTGCTCTAATCTACCCTCTGAGCGATACCAATGCAGCCTCTGCTCTAGTCTACCCTCTGAGCGATACCAACGCAGCCTCTGCTCTAGTCTATGCTCTGAGTGATAACAACACAGCCTCTGCCCTAATCTATGTTCTGAATGATATCAGTGCAGCCTCTGCTCTAGTCTAAGCTCTGACACCGGATTTACACTGACTGCAGGTTGGGTGCAGTGCAGTTTCATGTGGGTTCACGCGGGTTCACGCGATAACACAAGTGTAATGACCTGAAAACTGCTCCAGACGCTATGGTGTTTGGGAAATATTCATTTCTAGCGAATTCTTTCCATAGACTCGTATCTTACCCGTGC
Organism: Taenioides sp. WSHXM2023; assembly: GCA_029959045.1. Classification (NCBI taxonomy): domain Eukaryota; kingdom Metazoa; phylum Chordata; class Actinopteri; order Gobiiformes; family Gobiidae; genus Taenioides; species Taenioides sp. WSHXM2023. Next base: position 32,500,133 of record CM057090.1, read on the forward strand.
ACACACTCCTCAGAGGTCAGTGTGGCAGAGGTCGGAGATCAGTGTGGCAGGGTGCACTGGTTTTAATGACTTTCTTGCGGGACTTGCGCAAGTCCCGAACTGCATCACACTTGCTGTCAGTGTACACTGGGTGTCAGCTATACTAGTGCAGCCTCTGCTCTGTCTAACTGCACTTACACCAGCAGTACATGCGTGTGCACGAGCAGTGTTATTGTGTGTGTGTATGTGTACAGTGCAGGTGCATGAGCAGCATGTGCACATCATAACACCTCTCTGTGCTCTCGACTCTTCTGTCAGGAGTCCTGCTGAGCCTGGCTTCAGGAGATGTGGCATAAGCTGATTTCTCTTGGTTTCTTTATCTGTACTTCCTTTAGGCTGTTTTGGTGTGTAAGCAGAATCATCTAAAACTTAAAATACTGCAATTATAAACAAAATCTAATCATTATTTTTTACACATGTTAACTCCTATGTATGTAATGAAAAAGGTGAGAGAAACAGAGCAGCTCTAGACAGATGAGGAGCTGAAGAGAGCAGCAGGGAGTGAGTGCTGTGCACAACTCAGAAAACACAGTGTGGTTTCATGTGGATCAAGGTGACAAACAGGTCAGACACTCAGTTCTCACACTTTTTACAGCACCGCCTATGAAAATACATGATATTCTAAGACCATCGGATCTAATTAAAGTCTAAAGTACTATCACATTAGTACAATATTACTTCTAAAAAAAGGCCAACCTGAAAGAGAACCTAATGTGGATTAAATTGATTCTAAATTCAGCAAATATTTGGACTGCATAGGACTCCCAGTACCACCTCAAGGATCCCACGTACCACTAGCATACAGGATTATGTGTATTCTCTGTAGACTGTCAAAAAAACTGCTGTTATATCAGTCATGAATCCCTTTGCAATAAGATAAGAGCATTTCCCTATCAACTGTCCAATCAGAGGCTTCCTTCCTGCTGATGGTCACTATGGAAACAGCACTGGCAGCAGAGACCCGTGTATTACCTGGGACATCTGTGGGCGCAAGTTGATCTCCCGCAGGTTGACCGCGTGGGGCAGAAGATTGTTGAGCAGCTGGCACAGAAGAACCCCATCTCTGAGAGCCTGGGCCAGATCACACACCTACGCCAGGCACAGGATTAGAGGAGGGGGGTACAGAGGAGGAGGGTGCAGAGAGCGGGTTAGAGGAGCAAGTGAACAGTGGAAGAAGGGTCAGAAGGTTAGAGAAGAGGAGGAACAGAGGCTTAGAGAAGGGTACAGAGGAGGAGCAGAGGGTTAGAAAAGGGTACAGAGGAGGAGCAAAGGCTTAGAGAAGGGTACAGAGGAGGAACAGAGGCTTAGAAAAGGGTACAGAGAAGGAGCAGAGGGTTAGAGAAGGGTACAGAGGATGAACAGATGCTTAGAGAGGGGTACAGAAGAGGTGCAGAGGCTTAGAGAAGGGTACAGAGGGGGAACAGAGGCTTAAAGAAGGATACAGAGGAGGAACAGAGGATTAGAGAAGGGTACAGAGGAGGAGCAAAGGCTTAGAGAAGGGTACAGAGGAGGTGCAGGGGCTTAGAAAAGAGTACAGAGGGGGAACAGAGGCTTAGTCAAGGATACAGAGGAGGAACAGAGGCTTAGAGAAGGGTACAGAGGAGGAGCAAAGGCTTAGAGAAAGGTACAGAGGAGGTGCAGAGGCTTAGAAAAGGGTACAGAGGAGGAGCAGAGGGTTAGAGAAGGGTGCAGAGGAGGTGCAGAGGCTTAGAAAAGGGTACAGAGGAGGAGCAGAGGGTTAGAGAAGGGTACAGAGGATGAACAGATGCTTAGAGAGGGGTACAGAGGAGATGCAGAGGCTTAGAGAAGGGTACAGAGGAGGTGCAGAGGGTTAGAGAAGGGTACAGAGGAGGAGCAATGGCTTAGAGAAGGGTACAGAGGAGGTGCAGAGGCTTAGAAAAGGGTACAGAGGAGGAGCAGAGGGTTAGAGAAGGGTACAGAGGACGAACAGATGCTTAGAGAGGGGTACAGAGGAGATGCAGAGGCTTAGAGCAGGGTACAGAGGAGGAAAAAGGGCTTAGAGAAGGGTACAGAGGAGCAACAGAGGCTTAGAGAAGGGTACAGAGGAGGAGCAGAGGGTTAGAAAAGGGTACAGAGGAGGAACAGAGAACACAGTCTCAACATAAAGACCTAACTTAGCTGAAGCTACAACAGGTGAGCTGATTTGTGCTGTTGAACAAGTCTTTCACACATAAAAGTACAGCACAAGGTAGCCAGCATTACCAACAGTTTTTCAGTTAGTCACTTTCACCTTTTTGTTCAAACTCCTAAACGGGACCATGAGTAATCGTACTGATCACAGGCTCCTGAATATTAACTGTTTAAACTATTTTGTATTTTTATTCTTGAATTTTCAAACCATCTTAAAACACTTTTGGCAGTGTTTGCTAATGTGTGCATTGTTTCTCCATGGTAACTTTTGAACATTCCACCATAGAGACACATGTACAACACCCCCAGCATGATGTAACTGCAAAGTATCAATAGACTGCGAGTTAGAGAAGCAGGTATAGAGGAGGCCCAGTCAGTGCAGAGGAGGCTACAGAGGAGTGAGGGGCAGAGACAGGGGTACTGACAGTATTACCTGCGCCACTTCCCATGTGACCCGGTGGTTTTCTGGTAGAACTCTACAGTCGATGAGCCACATCGCACACTGACGCCACAGCTCCATGTCTGCTGTCTCTCTCTGCAAACACACACACACACACACACGCCTGATAACTGCACACTTATCACTTATTTACAGAAAGACAAAGAACCATCTCTTCACATCTCTATTTAAATGTCCTATATTACGAAAAATTGACTCTTGAGAGCTTTAAGCCATGATATAATGTTGTTGCGTTTTGTTTCATTCACACGTTTGAGTAATTCTGCATTATTATTAGTCTGCCTATATTTACAAAGCTCAAAATGCTCTGTTTCACCTTGTGATGTCATGAAACGATAGTTTTCAAGTTAACAGTTAAGTAAATTCCAGGGCTAAAATTATCCAAATGATTCTAGTCAAGGTGTATTGAGTTTAAAAACATAGTGGAACACTTCCTGTATTACTGCATGACATCACGAGGTGGAACACAGTGTTTTCTGTTTCAGAGAAGATCTTAACCTAAATATGGAGGATTTGTGTATTAAACATGAAAGTGTAACATAACTCTGGGAATATGTTTGGATGGAAACAACATTATAACATAGATCCAAAAATAGCAAAATACGAGCCCCTTAAACTAAGCGTTTACACACATTAACAGTAATGTTTTAAATATATCTCACGAGTTTCCATATATTAAAATAAAATATTTATTATACCACAAAAACACGCAATGTTGATTTATTCACAGTAGATAAAAACAAATTTATACCATGCACAAGTTGTTCATGTGCTGTCTGTCTCAGTAGGGAAATAACAGACTTGAAGCTAACATTGCTAGCACACGCTGTAGTATTTTGGGCAGTGATCTCAAACACACGTATGGTGTGCAGAGTCAAGTCATTTCAGGAGAGCTGTGGTATGTATAGTTAGATCATTTGTTTCATCAGATCTTGAATTTTCATGCTGCAGAATTTCTTAAATTTTTTTACTCTAAAAATAATGTTCAATTGTAAATCGCATTTTCAAGGTATTTTTAATATTCAGCACATATATTCTGAAGCCCTCAAATTAAACAGTCAAAATCTAGAGTGTAAAATTTGCAATGAAAGATTTTGCAGCAAACATCCAAGATGTCAATTCTGACTATTAGGACTGGTTCCCTACAGCATTTCGTGGTTGTTACTAAGTTAGATAAGTTCACTTTGGATTGATTGCTTATGCCTATACATTGAAAATGTATACTTAAAATTTCATCAACAGATATTCTGAATAAAAACGAGTGTCAGTATTATTTGGTTTATCGATCAGTATTATTTGGTTTAATGATCATATAAATGTAGAAATAGTTGGTTAACATGTATCTTATAAAATGAAGCTAATTCCTGATTCTGTATATTTAATGCTCATTATTTAGATGTGTGGTTGTATTGTACATGTGTGTGTGTGCGTGTGTGTCAGTCAGAGTGGGCAGTGTGAATTGTTTTTATTGTTGTCTGAATGTAATTGCACAGTATAATTTATTTCCATTATTTCCATTTTTTTTGTTTTCTGTATTATGCTTTTGTCTATTTATGAAAAATGTATGTAGGCTTGTGAGCTGAGGTATGAACAGGCTCATACTGCTGTAAGGAGTTTTCGAATAGAACCCGGGAGAGATCGCTAAATTATTCAAACATGCATGGATGACATCTAAAACTTCCTCAGGCATGTTTTTGATGAGGGTACAGTGTTATATCATGGTGGAAAGCTCCAAAAAGCCAATTTTGCATCATACCCCGTCTTAAGTAATATGATAGAGAAAGGATGGATGAATGGTGACTCCTCCGCTACAAGTAAGTCCATTAGTAATGGGAAGCGTTGTGATGACGTCATAATTTTACCTTATCTAAACACTTTTTTATGCAATTTGGAGATATCAGAGTATGGATTATGTCTGTCGTACTGCTGTAGTACCAAAACTACATACTCCACACTAATACTGTGTACACTACTTGTGTATAAGTTCCTTTTTTAGTAATAGAACATAATTTTGATACACAAAATAATTTCTTTATCTTAGCATGAGTTATTATACTAGCTCTGATAAAGCAAAAAATTACACTAAAACTATTCAGGAAAGCTCAAATCGATACTTGCTCACTTGCTCATTTAGTTCAGCATCAATTATTATCTGATTTATTGACCACCCTATTATAGGCTGTGATCACTCTTACAAATACACCACATCTATACTAAACTGGGACTAAACCCAGAACTAAACCAGGACTAAAACACAACTAGACTGGTACTAAACCCACAACTAAACCAGAAATAAGCCCATAACTAAACCAGAAATAAACCCACAACTAAACTGGGACTAAAACAGAACTAGACTGGTACTAACCCCACAACTAAACCGGGACTAAAACAGAACTAGACTGGTACTAACCCCACAACTAAACCAGGGCTAAAACAGAACTAGACTGGCACTATACCCTAACCTTAGTCGTGGGTATATGCTATACCTACAACTAAACTGGGACTAAAACAGAATTAGACTGGTACTAAACCAGGACTAAACAGAACTAGACTGGTACGAAAACTCACACCTAAACCAGGACTAAAACAGAACTAAACTAGAAGACTAAAAACTAGAAAAGTACTCCACCCGGTCTACATCAGAACTAAACTCGGCCCAAAACCAGGACCCAACCGAGGCGAGCGTAAACACAATTTTAACCCAAATTACACAGACGTCGTTCCACTACCATGCTCCTTCCTCGTGTTCTTAAATACATTGCGCCATTGTCTAGTTTAATCAAATTTCAAGTTAAACATTGTTCAACTTACGTTCAACAGTAGCTAGGCGCGCTCACTCTTCCTCTGCTTCTCATGTTCTCATGGTGGATTTACCGCTCTCTCTCTCTCTCTCTCTCTCTCCCTGTCTGTCTGTGTCTCTCTGTCTCTCTGTACGTGTCTCTCTCTCTTCCGTGGTGGTGGGTGTCTGCAGCTCTGCACTGTGTCGAAGACTTTTTAATGTAACCCCGCAACTTCCTCTTTGCGTGTCGCTCCCAGGCTCTGCTGCTGCTGCTGGGGACAGAACTAACAAAGAAGTGAGAGAGCCACACAGTTATGACAGTAACACATTTCACATACTTTTATATTAAAGGGCTATTTTCTGATCTCTGTCATAATGTTGTTTCCTTATCACAAACACACCTGGAGTTGTGTTTTGGATATATTAACAAAATGGATATATTTGGGATATCAAATTATTGATATACCAGGGGTGGAAAGTAACGAATTACATTTACTCACGTTACTGTAATTGAGTAGTTTTTATGAGTACTTTGTAATTTTCTAAGTAGTTTTTCAAACAGGTAATTTTACTTTTACTCGAGTACATTTTAAGCCAAGTATTTTACTTCGCTACATTGAAAGCCGCCCACGTTACTGAGTAAAATAATATCGATAGGGGCAAAAAATAAAATGCGGGGGGAAAAATCTGCCGGAACTGAAAGGAAACTGCATTGCGCGGGTTTGCGTGCGGCAGTTCCATTGTTTCTTGGCCAAACCTCGATGACCTATTCGCGTTTAAACGCAAAAATGGCAGCAACATAATCATGAAATGTAAAATGTGTCTGCCCCGCCGAACCGAATCTATGAAAGCATGTGGTGGTAAGTAGGCTACAAATATAGGCCTATATGTTTTGCCTGTTATACCCAAACGGTATATTTATTGTTGTTTGGTTAACACAATCTGGCTTCATGATTTCAATTATTTTCCATCCTGATCACTAACGTTTCAAGTGAAGGAGCCGAGAGTTGGAAAATCACCTCACGTTTAAAATTGGCTTTAGGACAGTCAGAAATAATAAGAATGCAGGACTTTAGTTTGCGATTGGTCTCTTAATAAATCATCTTAATTTATGTTGTCTATAGGAAAGTTCATGGGTTATTGCCTGGACTAGTTTCGAGTGGACAGTGCTAGTCCATCAAAAGTAGCGCTTCTAGTTTATGCAAATGAGCCATGTGGTTTTAAGTTTCGCTTCTGTAAAACGTAAACAAATGTGCGCAAAGCTGCATTACACATTATTATTTGAGTCCTCCTTGTAGAAAATAAAAATCCAAACTTAAATGATCCACTGTCGCGTGTACCGCGTGTTCCAGTCTCATCAGCCGTGAAAGCAAATGAATCTGTCCACGTAGCATTAAGGGTTCTGTTTTCTTCAGAAACGTTTCTTTTCTTGGATTTATCATCATTGGGCTGAAAATCATCCTGCTGATGTAGGTGCCGGTAAGTCCGGGCTGCCAGTGTGTGCGGGTGGCGCACATCGGCGGCTTTGCCGCATGTTTTGAGCGACAAAAATATTAAAAACGTTTTATTTAAATGTTACAAGATTACCATTATCTACAATTTTAGATTTACATTTAAAAACGAACAAACTAAAATAAAAATACAATGTAATTAAATACTCATTATTATTTTCCAAAGTCACAGGGAGCCACGACAGAACGATGAAAGAGCCACATGCGGCTCTGGAGCCGCGGGTTGCTGACCCCTGTCTTAGATTCATTATCCCATATATCTTCAGCTCCTAGAGAAATTAAATGGTAGTGCGTCACATTTAGTTTACCGCAGTTTATGTCTATTTAAGAGTGCATTTATGTACAGCAATATTATGAAAAAACATGCATTTTTACTGTAGTTTTTTTTTTTATTTCATTGAAAGTAACTAAGTAACTTTTACTCAAAGTACATTTGAAATGAAGTAATTTTTTACTTTTACTCGAGTACATTTTCAGACGGGTACTTTTACTTTTACTTGAGTAGGATTTAAGCAAAGTAAAGATACTTTTACTTAATTACAATTTTTCAGTACTTTTTCCACCTCTGTTATATACAATACAATATTTATATATAATGAATGAATAAATGTGTAAACAATACAAACAGCAATATTTTCAGACTAGTTCCTTTTCTCTTTCTTAGTCAAGTCTGTCTTAGTCTGTTCAAAAAGACAATCACACCTCCGATATCATAAATACTGATATTGGAAGCGATATTTCGCAGATCCCTTATGCATGCACTAAAAATAAAATTATGTAATTTCAATTCAATGTGTACTCCAAAAGCATGAGTGTAAAGTGTTTTTCATCTGCCTTTTATGTCACATAAACTTTGTCATATCAATCACAAATACAGTTTTATGCCCATTCACTTTTTGCTTTAGTGCAAAAAAAGTTTCAATTAGCATCTTAGACTGACTTTACTTGACAGAATGCCAAACCAAACAAGTTTGATTTTTTTGCGTCATAGTCATGGATCTATTAAAATAAGTGGATAGGGTATTACTAGCATGTAGCTGTCTTGAGTTGGCGTAGTGGCCACTCACTGAAACTTCAGCGACAAAATCCCTCTGGCCCAGAAAGGATTTTCTCCATAGAGCGCACTGCCCGCAGGAGAAAAGAGCACTACTGCGCATGTTCAATGGGCAGGGAGCCATCGGAAGTACCTCGCCAGGCTAGGCTAATCTGAAGACATGCGGCATTGAGCTCAGCCCATTGACTTGAATGGGCGGTCATGTTTAGACCCCGGGGCTTGGTCACAGTATACAGGGATTAAACAGTGCTCCTCTCTTAATGATATATAGTGAAATTTGAGCCACGTAATCTGTGTATAAAAATTGTGTTGTGAGATAAGGCTGTTGGAGCTTAACTGTGCTTAACTGCTTTACATACTGGACAAAGCACAAGACTGTGTGGGCCTACACATCAGCTCTGCTCCAGTGGGCGGGGCACAGTCACCTGTTCACCAGAGAATGACGAGCTGTTTACAATTCACATGTCAAGTATTTGTATTGAAGGCCTCATTTTTTACTTTCTTCTACTGTAGTGCTATTGCTGTATATTGCTAATGCATTTTTTTGTCAAGATCAAATATTTTAATGTTTTGTTGATGCCAGGCCTCTGTGCCAGTTTAAAGTAATAGCTGAATCTGAGGTACAACATCTACTTCTACTCTACTTCCTACTTCAGTCTACTTTTAAATGGACTAAAACTGTAAAAGAAACCTATGGAAAGCTGAACTGTAGTTCTAAAAGAATCTTAGTAATAACCACCAACAAAGACCTCTCAAGTGGCACATTTATAGTACAGTTGACCATAATGAACCATTAAAGCTAAGCTTCTAGTTTTCAGGCAGTGGCATATTATAGTGACATGTCTAAACCATTACAGGTCTAAACTACTAGCTCCTGTACAAAAGAACAGCAGAGGGCACTAGCTGGAAGTACACAGTTTGTAACAAACCCTGGGCCTGTTTCGTCAAGGGCAGACAAAACCAAAGTGTGTAGAAAGTTCAAAAGTCCTGATATGCCTATTTGAAATTAGACCAGTGACCTAGTTTCGTCTTGCATAGCACTCATTGGACCTGGTATAAGTATAAGCCTTCATAATTCCAGACTCAAAACTAATCTATTTAGCTACATATGACTGAAAAATTTTCATTCTTCACTCTTCTCTTTAAATGTTTTCTTTATGATTATTTATGTTTTGATTTGTTTGTGTTGTGATTTTAATGTCTTTCTTATTCTATAAAGCACTTTGAATTAAAAAAAATAAATTCTTATTTTTATTTATTAGACTGTGTTAATCCCACAGTTATGTTTTGTTTTGTTGTAATAAAATAAAATAAAATCAATCAGTCATAATGTATAAATCTAAAATATAGCCTCCCATATTTGAAAGCACACCTCCTCTAATCCATGCCATACTTCCACACCACCACTAGATGCCCCCTTTGGCCCTCTTTTGCCCCTGCTGCCTCTGTACATACCTGATCCACATACCTCACACAGACTTGACATGTTGACATCTGCCTCCCTGTCCCATCCTCCTGCTGTTTTTGCTCACTGCTGACAGTGGAGCGTGTCCGGGCCTGCCCTCCTCCCCACCTCCCCTGGGATCTCGTCCTAATCTCGGGGCTCCGATTGGCTGACGCGAGCGGGGGGCATCTGATTGGCTTGCCGAGTGACCCTGCAGGTTTGAGGGGGAAAACCGCAAAGGGAAAGTGAGTTGTATTGACGGTTAATACATGGGCTACAGGAAGGAAGAGTGGGAAAACAGAAGCGAGACAGAGGAGGACTAGGCTGAGCGGTTAAGCCAGAGCACAGGTAGGTGTTACATACTTACTACATGACAAACTCCACTGCAGACCTTCTTAGGAATGTGTGCAGATCTGCATTACAATAGAGCAACGGATTTAAAGGAGACATATTTTGCTAAATACACTGATATCATGTTGTCTCCTTGCATAAATATACCTAGAGTTGCATCTTGGTTCCATTTCAGTTAAAGCTGCACTGTAAACTTTTTCTGGTGTCACCCCCTTGTCGCCACGGTGATGTTATTGTTTTTATTGCTCTAAATTACCTTAAAAAACGTGCATTCTTACAGATCTATAGTTTATATAGTTTATAAGTTTAATGCCAGTGTGCGGTACATTTCAGGCAAAACAATAAGATCTTCATGTAGTACCTTCAACCAGAAAAGTTTAACAGTGCAGCTTTAATTAAAAATCTCCCTCTGTGACTTCATCAGGTGGTAGTCCTGAATAAGTCTGCTCATGCTTTAGTAATTTCATATAATTTTCATACACAAAATAAAAAGACTTTCTTTATGTTACTCTGAAGTCATACACTACTAGTTCTGATAAAGCTCAAAATGACACTAAAACCGTTCAGGATGGCTCATATTTTTTTTTTTTTTTTTTTTTTTTTGGTAGTATCGATACTTGCTCAGTGTTAGTTTTAGTATCTATTTAATATCTGATTTTTCAATACTTTTGACAACCCTATCTGTTTGCTGATCAGTATCACTGATCACTGACTATAAGACATGACTGATTCTCGATCTTGATTAAAACTGGATTGATTGCACAGTTCTCGTCCCGAAAGAACCCTCCATGTCTTAACTAATGTAATATTTTTTGCGCATACATTGCCTTCACTATGCAGGCACCAACTTCAGAGTTAGCAGCTATTGCTTTTAAACAGCTTTACTCATCAGTGCTTCAGCAGAGACACTGGCTTTTTTGGGCTATACAAAAATAAATTGAATTGAATTGAATTGAAGCTTACACCATCAGCAGTAAGGTTGTCAAAAGTATTGAACATCAGATACGAATCGATACTAAAACTAGTATCGAAAACTAGTATAGAAACCAGCAAGTACTGACACTAAAACAGTCACATTTACATGACAGAAATGAAGCTTTCCTCAGTAGCTTTAAAATGATCTTGAGCTGTATGAGAACAAGTATAAGAGCACATAGACAGACTCATGAACCACGATGGAACCTACCTGGACCACTGAGAGATTACACAGATAGACTCACACGGTAATATGAATGTGCTAAAAAGCACTACGATGTACTGTTGAAAATCATCATTCTGTTATGTCTAAATAAAGAGTGTTTTTATTATCATTATGGTATCAGACTCGGCTTTGAGTCTATTCCTTAGTATCAAAATCGAGTTTGAGATTTTAGTGTAGTGACAACACTAATTACTCACATCAAAATTAACCTCTTTCACATTATATCCATTACCTATGTATCTAAAGTTATGCATGTGAAATACCAGATCTCAAGAGTCCAAACGCAGTATAATGCAGACTACATGTTGCATTCCTCACATACCTATACATACATGTTCAAACAATATTTAACCATAAAATCGCATGAGATTACTGGTTTTGTGGGGGACCTTCAACAGGCTTGCTCTGGATGGGCTCTTTGGATGCTGTGATACTCATTTGACTGGAGCTGAACACTGTGGGTGATGTCACACTCCCTTAGTTCATACATGAATTTATTCAGGTAGTACTTACCCAGCAGGTGGATAGTACATGGTGCTAGTACAACGGATTCAAATTCTTTCTATGAGCTGTGTCACTAGCTATTGTGACACTCTTTAATCACAATTAAGCAATACTAAAAGTGTATTAATAATAATAATCCTAAACCTTCTGAGATCTGACGAGATCAGGCTTCGACAAGGTTTGGCCACATTATTTAAGATGTGTCATAACAAACCACAAACAGAAAATCTCAGAGCAGTGACACACAACATGATTTAACAAACTGAGATAGTTTGACGTCAGTCCTAGTTTTCCTGAATGAAACCACCCCTGTTTGATGACTCATATAGTGATCTCTTATTCATTAGTCATATCTCAATATCAGAAGGGTTTCTTTGGCAAATCCCCAACCAAGCTTGTCCAATATAAAAAAACATTGTTTGCTCAGCTGTCCTTACAGGTAATTTGAACGGTCTGTATTACTCTATTTTCTGATCCCTGTTATACTGCTGTTTCCTCATCACAAACAGACCTGGAGTTGTGTTTTGTTTCATTCACATGTTTAACACACAAACCGTCCAGATTTAGTCTGAGTTCTTCTCTTAAACAGAAAACACTGATGTCATGTGGTAATACAGGAAGTCCACTATGTTTTTAAACATAGTGGCCTGGAATTACCTATCTCTACTGAACAAAAGTTAAAAGGTACTTGAAAACTACCGCTTCAACTGCCGCTTCATGATATCACAGAGTGGAACAGAGCATTTTGAGCTTTAGAGATGTAGAGTGGACAGACTCTTAATGCAAGATAATGCATATTTGAAAATGTCCAGGAGAAGACCTCTGGTTTAACTAAATCAGTGAGTTATTTAATTAGTGAATTAATGTATGTGATTTAAATGGAAATGTCTAGTGGATGTAATTATCACTGTGTTGAAGTATTGTCTGGAAAAAGGCACATGTAGATATAAGATTGATCCTTTTCATTCATTTTTGTACACGCCCAGTCAAAAGTTAATTCAATGAATGCATTCTTAATTTTTCCTACATTTTATATACATACAGAAGACATCAAATATATGAAGGAAGAGATATGGAATTATATAGCAAAGGAAAAAAGTGAAATAACCATGCTATTTTTAAAATATATTTTATATTCAAATCCTCAGAGTAGCCATGTTTGCTTTGTTGCATAATTCCATATGTCTTGCTTCATATATTTGATGTCGTCTGTGTGTATCTAAAATGTATAAAGTAGTATAAATAAAGAAAAAAAAGAATGAGATGGTGTGTCTAAACTTTGGACTGGAAATGTTTAACTATGACACTGTTGTTAATAAATTAAATACATAAATATATAGTATATAATCGCTGCAGCGTCTGGGTTTGCGTGCAAGATTGTAAATTTGCTGTCTTGTAGACATGAATAACCGCTCCATTGCGTGGTGGCTCAGGCAGATCGGCCTCCCTCAGTACATCAAGAACCTGGAGGGGGAATTCTACGGTCTGGAGGTGAGTACGTTAGCAGACAGACAATTCCATCACTCACTGGTGGAACTGTCTGCTGCTGCTACACTGGACAGAATCTATGGTGAAGTATAATGATATAATCCCTCATAGTAACAATTTAGTCACAATGCTTTCTGAAGTATTCATGTAAACAAAGTTCTGAAGTACGCCTGTCATGATAATTACTATATCCACTAACTGTTCAATACATGTTGGATGGAACAATATTAATCTTCAGTACTTGTTCTTTGTACTAATGTGAAAATGTTGATTATTTTTCTGTACTACGATGAGCATTTGAGAGTTGAATTATGAACTTCTCACTCATTATATATAGAAAGCAACTACTTAAGTGTTACATTCTGTTATTTATTTTTTTGCAGTCCATATTTTTTAACAATATTGCACATTTAGAATACTGCTTTGGGCTATATTTCTGCTTTATGTTTAGGTTTCAATATCATCGATTATCATCTATATTTACTTCAGTAATATATCACGCTTCAAAACGTGTTACTGTGACAGGAGTATTTAGAAAACGTTTCTACTTCCATCCAAGAGCCTTTATACTGCCTTTAGGGGAGGGATTTAAAACTGAAACTTCCATCCGTCAAACTTGTTTAATCTTTAAACGTTTCAGGTTACTGGTGTCACTCTCACTGACGGCTGTTAAGTAACCGAGCTCTACTAGCATTAGCATAACCAGAAAGGCCAGGGTGTTTTTGTCTTGATCTGGGTCTAAAGTAGAAGTGTAAGATATATTGACAAATGAATAATATCGCAGTTGTTGTTTTGGAGATATGCTAAATTTGAATATTGAGTATATGGTCTATAATTAAACGATTAATAGGTTATAAAGTGATATTTCTGCCCTTTGTGGTTCATTTTCATGTTCATTCATTCACCGGATGAAGCAAGACAAACTAAATATTAAATTCACTTTTTTTTGCTACTAAACTGTGTATATGGTTAGGGATGGAACAAGATTTCGTGCCACAAGATCTTGCGAGACAAAATTGCCACGAGATTGTGCACACATGCTAAAAATGATCTTGTGAGATTTTTCCCCCATATTTTTACGTTTGGATTGGATACAAAAATGGAGTTAAGTACTGGTGACTTACATTTTTTGAGAAGCTGTAGTCCCAAAAAGCACTGCTACAATGACAGCAAAAATATTAAATAAAGTCAATCAAAAATGGTGAGGCCAAAACTGGGAACTGGACAATTTATTTATTATAATGATGTTAAAATCTCATCTTGTCTCATTCTCGTAGATCCAATCTCGTGTCTCATCTGTGGAAATTCTATCTCGTTCCACCCCTATATATGGTATATTGATAGTATTGTCTACTGTTCGTAGTGCTTTTTTGGAAACAAGTAAATTTGCAGCTTTCTGGTCAAAAACTGTCAACTGCAATTTCATGTACTATGTGACATCATACAGGACTGCCCCGATTACAGTCAGGTGTTTCTGATACAAACACTGGCTGCAGGGGCGGAGTCTGAAGTGTAGATACCTGTTAGACCAATCACACTGTTCCTCATAACCCTAGACCCCACCCCTCCTCCACCTTCACTCTCAATTTAGCAGCTCCATTTGAAATGTGGTTGTGGGAGGATTTTAGGTGTTTAGTCCCACTTTAAGATATTTATTTTGGTCAAAACCCAAAGCTAGGGTCAACGACAGCTGGTATAGGTGCCAGCTGTTTACCACGGCCTACTCAGACCTAGTCCAGATGTCAAAATACATTTTTATTTTTGACATGTTCCCATCTGACCTTCTTTCCCCTCCAGCCCTATCCACTTAGCACCACACGTGCACCTGATGAGCAGATTGCTGATGTTTCCTGGTATTGTTCACACAGGGCTTACTGAATGTGACAGAGGAGGAGTTGAGAGGAGTGGGAGTGGAGGAGCCCAGCCACAGAGAGACCATCCTGAAACAGCTGGAGCGACACAGGCATACACTGGACCCACACTCTGGTAAACAAAGAAAACAATACAAGCTCATTAATATTTACCGCTATGGCTGATAATTGCAATTCATGTATGGTGATTTTCAGATTGTTCGAGCCATTGATTACATTGTATTCTCATAAGAAAAACGTAAAAGATAAATGTTGAACCTGATTATTTCTATCAGTGACTAGACATTAACTTGCTGAATCCCCATTTTAATATAATATATTTATTATATATAATTATATAATTTAATATATAATATTTTAGCTGTCGCCCATCTGTGTTAAATGTTATAGAATGTTGTGATGTCATCTGAAACCCAGCAATTTAGATATTACAATGTCCTTTCATAGAACTACCTTCGTCTCTATGGGGTCTTATTCTGTGTAAAATCTGCTAACCCGCTAGTTTAGACCTCTACAAACATCTTCTGAAAGGCATCGGATTCTCCTAGATATGTTTAACCTAAGCTATTTTCCGTATTGCAACTTACATTTTATATTTTTCTAATAAATAAAGCGAAAACAATCAAGGAAACAACCTTTTTATACATAGTACTCAAGTATTTTTATTGTTCCACAGGAGTCCGTGTGAAGAGAAGGGTCAGCCGAAAACACTCACTAGGATCATCTATGGACCTGGTCAGACGTTATTTTAATTACTACTACTGCTATAACTCTACTACTACTCCTACTCCTACTATTACTGCTCCTATCCTACTACTACTACTCCTAAAACTACTTCCTGCTATAACTACTACTCTTATCTTACTACTTCTACTACTATTCCTCCACCTACTACTACTGCTCCTATCCTACTACTTGTTCTACTATTCCTCCTCCTACTACTACTCCTATTCTACTACTCATTTTACTATTCCTCCTACTACACTACTACTACTCCAATCCTACAACTTGTACTACTATTCCTCCTATTACTATTACTAGTTCTATCCTACTATTCAAACTACTATTCCTCCTCCTACTAATGCTACTACTACTCATCTTCCTACTCCTACTCTTCCTCCTTTGTACTCGATTTATTTGTATACATTTGTGAGCTGAGGTAGGGTTGAGTATATGGATTGCACTTCCACACAGCGACCAATCTCACATCTCTTTTGGTGTCCAGAAATGTGAAATCTAAGCGTGAAGATGAAACAGTGTCCTGGTTTAAAGAGCTGTGTCAGTATGCAGCGTTGAGCAGTGGGGAGAATCATACTGACCTTAAAGTAAGATGACCAGCAAGAGTACCAGGATGTTGGATTATGCATGGCTCTTCCATCTGCACATTGTAGGAACTCCTGTTACCAAACAACAACATACATGTTTATATATTTTTCCGATGTCTCCCAGGCCCTATTCGAACCCTCCATACTGTTAGCTGTAAGATTCTGTACAAGGCTCCGCCCACAGGCCTACATCACCCATGCTCCCACACGACATTTCTCCATAAATATACAAAAGCACTTGACAAACCTGTCAAGCAGTTTCATTAGCTGAATGCATGTTGATTGTGCTGTGATAGAGCTCTGAAGGGGGAGTGACTTAATGCGGTGAGCAAAGGGAGGGGAGACTCAGAGCATCAACAACAAAAGTGAAACTTATAAACATGTTATATATTGGCTATATTTTCCTAAAACAATTTATAAAAATGTAATTAGTTTTAGTTTTGATTTTAATGCTCTGAGTCCCCTCCCCAGAGTTACTCCCCCTTGAGAGCGCTATCATAACACAATCATTGTGCGTGCCCCTAATGAAACTACTGCAAATCACATCAAATTTGTGAAACTGTAGTATTTTGTTCTGTATCATGCTTTTGTATATTCATAGAAAATTGCCGTCACTTCAAATCACTTCATGTTTTTGATGAGACAGACACAATGAAAGCACCTTGAATGCTCAACAGTGGTGGTAAAATATTTTACCATAAATGTATTAATATAAGGTTTATATGGTTATCAAGGATGAATGTTCAGTCAGAGCAGCTGTGATCTTCATACTGCATTTAAATTCCAATCCAATCCAACTTTATTTGTATAGTACATTTTACCAACACAAAGTCTCCAAAGTGCCACACAGAGTAGGTACAATATAAATTAACACATTAATTAAAGCATAAAATAAATAAAAATAAGCAAGTCAATTAAAAATAAATAAATAAAAAATAAATAAATATTAACATGAGCAAATAGAAAAATAGCACCCCATCTTTTGAGTCTCGTTTTTGGGACGATGAGTTGGAACTGGCCCTCAGACCTCAGGGCGCGTGAAGGAGTGTGTAGAGAACAATGAGGTCTGAGATGTACGCTGGGGCCAGTCTATAAAGTGCTTTAAGTGCCTTGTAGCCATACTGGCTTGTCAAAGCCTGATCCTGTCAGATCTCAGAAGGTAAGCAAGGCCGGGCCTGGTCAGTACAGTACGGTTGGGAGAACGCTGGGAAAGTCAGGTGCCACAGGGGGGCATTGGTCACAAAAACTGTCATGTCCTTAGGCAAGGCACTTCACCCATATTGCCTAGTATGAAAGTGGTGTGTGTGTGTGTGTGTGTAAGTGATGGTGCTGGTCGGAGGGGCCGATGGCGCAGATTGGCAGATCCACCAGTCTGCCCCAGGTCAGCTATGACTACAATAGTATCTTACCACCACTGAGTGTGGAGTGAATGAATAATGCTCTGTAAAGCGTCTTTGAGTGTCCAGAAAAGCACTATATAAAACTGATGCATTATTATTATTATTAAAAACAAACAAGAACATTTTAAAATCAACTCTAACATGAATGAGAAGCCAGTGCAATGAGGATAAAATAGACGTGTTCTCTACGATGTGTGCTGGTTAAAAGAGTGCTGCAGAATTTTGGACTAAAAGTAAGCGTGACAGGTTAGCTTGGCTGATACCAATGTACAGGGTGTTACAGTAGTCAAGACGTGTAGATTTGATTTCATAGCCTTGCTCCTACACCACTCTTTCATAAGCAACCACTGTCACCACACTTAACCACACTTACTCCATATCTGACCACAGCTGTGTGTGTGTCCATGCCTCTTCCTGCAGGCGAAACCACGGAAGGACCTGTTTCGCCAGAGTATCCTGCCCCACCTCCAACGTGCTGACAGCAAGCACCGCCTCTCCGCCTCCTGCTCGCAGCTCCAGCCCCTGACCGAGGACCAAAAAGACCTGAGTGAGGAGAGCAAGCGCAGGTACAACACCCCCACAGTGACGGTACACAGTAGGGTCACCGCTCTGGCCCCCTCTGGCCCTAGCGTCCGGGAACTCTGCTCCAGAGTAGAGGGACAAGGACAATGAGACACTTTCTTCAAACACACTTCCACACATGTCTGGTTTATCATTAACTCCACACTCGTAAAGTCTTATCATACTTTTGCGGTTGGGCTGATCATACTTTTGTGGTTGGGCTGAGTTCTATGGGGGAGTTTGTGTTAGAGAAGACACCTACTTAAAATGCAGTGATATCAGAACTGGCTTTATTTACACATGACCAGGGTTTGGCAAAAAGCTAGGTAAATTCCCAGGTCAGGGTGCAAGTGTAACTGGAGCTATTGAGAAGGGTACTAAGGTTTAATCATTCATAAATCTCAATAAGCTATGGCATATTTCTTTTGTACACGCTGTTGTGGCTATCACAATACAATACTATGGAAAAGGATTTGATACGCATTATCCGTTTCAATACGACTACAAGTTTTCATTCACATTTGAAAGTCCTGTCTTACAAAACTGTAAGACTGACTCTCAAAACTGACTCTTGTGAGCGCTAAAGCATGTTAGAATGTTGTTACCTCCTCAAAAACATTTTGAACATTTTGATTCATTCACACATGTGAATTTGTCCGGAAATATTGGCCCTATCGACACAAAATAAAACCTGTAGTGATCCTGACACCCTGCCCTCTATGCCTGAAGTCCACATGTCGAGATCGATCAATATGGGGGGAAAAAATATAAAATGTAATATAAAAATATATTACATAAATTAGGTCTATAACATAGATCAGAAAATAAGGTAATATAGGCCCTTTAAAGTTGAAAACATTCCATACTTTTGCTTTTTATCAGCACGGCAGCCTTTTAAGCTTTTCGAACAGATGTGCTCTGCAAACCAGCACCTTATGTTCTATGACATACCAATTTTAAAGCTCTACCTACCGTCCGCCTGACTAGGGTGACCAGATTTTCAAAATAAAAAAACTGGAACATCACTGGTTTGGGTTTGTTGATAATAATAAAATTGTGAAACAAGTGCGTAATTAAGGAAAAGCTGTCCCGGTCTAGTACCTGATTTAGTCCTGGTCTAGTACCTGGTTTAGTCCCGGTCTATCTAGTACCTGTATAGTCACATTTTCTTTGTGTTTTGGTAATTTTTAAGCAGCTTTTCTGTATTTTACCTAAACAAATGACAATTTATGCCTCTCTTTACTATTGGCTGGTATCAGATTGGTCAAAAATAGGGACACCTGGGACATTTCTTGCATAAAACTGGGGAAAATCACTGGTTTTGTATAAATCTGCTGGGACAGGGGACACAGGGCTCAAAACTGGGACTGTCCCGGTGTCCTGGGTAAATAGGGACGTCTGGTCACCCTAGTTCTATGACATACTCACTTTAAAGCCCTACCCACCACCCGCCTGACTGAAGCCAGGTGATGTGTGAGCACGTCTGGCGTCGGTATCCGAGGAATGCCGGGCGGATAGCGGGCTGGAGCACCGGGGCCTGGGGCGGGGAATAGCGGGGCAGCGACTTGTGTGAACTCGCCTCAGTGCAGCGGGGAGGAGGAGAGAGGACATGGAGGAGAGGCTGAAACAACACACGGGGCCGGGGAGGGACCAGCCGGAGCAAACTGTAGCCGAGTTTTGAGCTGTTTTTTCGGGGTGTAAAACAAAAATGGCCGTGTCGTCGCGTGGAAGCTGTGAGTGGCGGTAAAAAAAAAAAAGGTAAGACAACTCGCGAGCGCTTTTCTCTGGAGTGATTTTCAATTCCGCGCGAGATTTGGAATGTTTTCCCCTTTCTTATCGTTAAAAATCGTTTATACAACATTAATGTATAGTTTATTTAACTTCTGTGGCCACTGTGCTTCAAATTATACATATTTAGATTCTTATTTACTGCAAATTATAGTAAACTACGGTAAACTATAGGTAACTCACCTGTTGCTCAATGTGTTGTCTTGACATGTTCCCGCGAGATTTGATGTGTAAACTTTACTACCAACCCTATTTTCCAGATTACTTTTTATTAATCAGTAATAAAACAGTTATGACTGGTTTTATTAGTGTTTTAGTTGGAAGAACTGATCAGTCTTGTTCTATATTGACAACTATAGCTACCTGTTGTTCTATCTGAATCACACAGATAAACTTTGACTCAAACTCGTAGTGATTAACAGTTAGGGCAACATTTGTCTTAAATCCAGTCACAGGATGCTGCAAGGCTATGTTAAAACCTTTTTAGGCTATGCAAAAACTTTGTAGGCTACGTAAAAGCTTTGTAGGCTACGTAAAACCTTTGGTTGAGTCACGTCCCAGGTGTTTGCTGCAGGCACGATCTGAGAACGCCAACGCCCCTCTGAGCTGTCATCCCCATGCCAGCCAAAAGAATAGGGATGTAGGGAGAGATTGGGGCTAGGATTGTTAAAAGTATCAAAAAGCAGATACTACGCTGCCAAAAACAATATCCATGTATGTAAAAATGGCTTAAATGAAGAACATTTCACTTTGTTTGAGCAGATTCAACTTGACAAGTAAAATGATCTACCAGTTTTTCCCCACAATTGTGTATACTGTAAGGCTATGGAAGATAAATTGTTTCATCAGATTTTGAATTTTAAATGCCATGAATTTCTCACTTAACTCTGAAAAAAGATGTTTGATTTTTTTTTTTTTTAATTCTGAATTTTAGTTGCTGAAATTTTAAGTGTACATTTTCAAAGTCTTTAAAATTCAATATAAAAAAAATCACCTTTTAAATATTCAGCACAAATATTTTCAAGCCCTGAAATTCAACAGTCAAAATTCGCAGTGAAAAAAATTTGCAGGAAAGATCCAAGATGCCAAGGCAGAAGCAATTGATCCAAAGTGATCCGATCTAAGTTAGTAACAAGCAGGAAATGGTGCAATGAAGCGATCTGATTGGTCAGAATTCGCCTCATCAAAACTTCCTCTCTTTTATTTGTTAAGTGTAAACCCCGCCCACAGATGAGAACGGCCAATAGGAATCAGCCTCCGTCCTCACTCACACAGGATCGATTGCTTCTGCCTTGGCATCTTGAATCTTTGCTACGAATTTTACACTCTGAATTTTGACTCTTGAATTTGAGGACTTGAAAATATTTGTGCTGAATATTTAAAAGGTGAAATTTTTATTTTGAATTTGAAACATATTGAAAAAGTATACTTAAAATTTCAGCAACAAAAAATTCTGAATAAAAAATATTCAAACTTCTTTTTTTAGAGTTAAAAAAATTCAACAGTATTTAACATTCAGAATCTGATAGAACAAATTATCATCCATATAACGCTGTCTATGTTGTCCCCATTCTCAATTCATTATTGAAAACTATTAAACCAAAACATAACAATCCAGTCTACTCATTGCACCAGTCTCAAGTCAGGATAAGTGAAGAAATTCACAAACAGAGACAACTCAGATAGAGGCATATTATCAAAATACTAGTTAAAAGATATGACCACTCTTTCACCCACATTTGAAACTGACACAAAAAGCAAAAATCATTTATAAATATATTATGTTTTTTTCTTACCTTTAACCCCATTGTGATTCTACGTCTGTTTTAATATGGCTAAATGTGGTAAACTGTCCACCATGAAGAACTTATAATTACGTAATTTAATTATAATGTGTTATTTCAAGTGCAAATTAGTAATCAGCACGTCAAGTGAAATTTACTCAAATAATGATGAAACTTTCTTTCAGACTAGATACTCATTTGAGCAGGTATCAATACTAAAAAAGTCCCATTGACAGGACAGAAATGAACCTTTCCTGAATAGTTTTGGAATGATGTTGAGCTGTATCAGAACAAGTATAAAAGCACATAGACTAGTATACACCCATGGACCACTATGGAACCTACAGGACCACTGAGGGATTACACCTTATGCAGGCCCAGTAAGGCCGAAATGCATTGGTGTTTTTTGAAGAAATCAGCCATCATTCAGTCAAGGCTTTTTAACATTTTCTAAATCCCACGCTACACGAGTGCCTCTATCCTGCTTTATACCATGGTTTAATGTTGAAAATCACATTCTTTTGTCTAAGGAAAGTGTGTTTTTAATTACCATTGTGGTACTAGAATCAGTATTGAATATTAAGTCCTTAGTAGCCTATTGAAATTGCAATTTTAGTATTGTGACAACACTAGTACCAAGAAGAAAGATCTCTGCTAGTGCAAAGAAAAGGTATCCTACACGCAATAACAAAAGACTGACTGACTGTAACCTATAACCCAGGGTGCCTTTGTCTAATTTAAATTGACCAAGAAACAAAAGTAGTAGGCTTCATTTTTTACATCAATTTACTGAATAAAATGGATAATAATAAGATGGTGAATAATAATTGTGTGGAATTTAAACACATTAATTAGTCTATGTGTGTTATTACAATAGGTAGCCTTACGTCCAGCTAGTAGGTTCATTTGATTGCAGTGAATCTCAAGCATTTCACACCAAGTACCACCTATAAATACATTGCATTTCTGACTGCCACCAGGTCTACATGTACTAAACTAGTTCTAAACCATGGTCTAAGCCAATAAAAAAAAATAAATAAATAAATAAACAAACAAAAAACTCCTGAACAACAGTCTGAGAAGCACAGATGTAGACCAGAGGGTGCTAATAAATAAATAAATAAAATCCAGTAATTAGCCAGATGTTGCCACAGAAATAAAGAGTACTACTTGACAATGAGTAGTTTGGTAGTATTACAGTTTTGGCACAGGCCTACAGCTTGTCAGAGTCATATGTTTGATGAGTACAGTGGGCTGTATTCATGCTTTGAGTGTAGGGAACAAGCAGCCCTCACAGCTCTTCTGAACACATCCCTGCAGGCTACCGTACATGTGACCTCTCCCGCTGCAGCCCTGATAGAGAAAGTCCACAAATAACAAAGATTTACTGTACAGATTGTTCAGATTGTGCAGTAATATTATTTTTGCCGTTGTATGGTTGAATAATCTGTGTTGAAACTTGAGATAATGTTTGCAATAGCAGGAAGTAGACATACCAACTAGGAGACATTATTTTCCTGAGGTTAAAGGCTCTGTCCCCATTTTTTTCCCATGTATTAGAGCAAATAATGCCATGCCCCCTATTGCTGTGAAACTACCATTCAAAATGTTTCTTCTTTATTTCCATGATTATTTTACATTGTAGATTCTCACTGAAGGCATCAAAACTATAAATGACACATGTATATGAAACAAAAAAAAAAACAAAACTCAAAATAATTGATTTAATTTTAATCAGTTTAAGCAACTGATTTTTTTTTTTTTTTTTTTTTAAATAGCCATCCTTTGCTTTGAACCCCAGTTTTCACTTTTATCATTTCTTGACCTTGACAAGGCACCGCTGTGAAGTGAAAACCATTTCAGAAGCTTTGTCGATGCAGCGACGGGTGGCTACTTGATTTTAATATAAGATAATATCACTTTTTTGTTTACTTCCTAATTCCCTATATGTTGCATCATATTTTTGATGTCTTCTGTGTGTATATAAAATGTAGAAAGTGGTAAACTTAAAGAAAAAATACATTTAAAAAAGGTGTGTCCAAACTTTTGACTGGTACTCTATATTGTATAAGCAGCTCTTGAGGCCTAAATAAGTTTGCGGTCCATTCTCTACATTTAATTAGAAAGCTAAACTCATCATGGTGGATAAGTAAGATGCTCGGAATGTGTCACGGTAAAGCTAACAACAACTAGCATGCTGGTGTTGTGTTTTGTTTCATTAACACATGTTTAACACACAAACCAAGTATATTTAGGTTGAGTTCTTCTCTCAAACAGAAAACATTCTGTTCCACCTTGTGATGTCGTGTGTTAACTCCACACACTTTCAGTCGAATCATCTGGATAATTTCAACCCAGGAATTTCCGATTTCTACTGTACAAAAGGTAAAGGGTGGCACTTCATGACATCACAAGGAGGAACGGAGCATTTTGAGCTTTGGAGATGTAGACAGACTAATAATAAAGGATTACTCAAACGTGTGAATGAAACAAAACACAACATTATAACATGACTTAAAGCTCAGAAGAGTCCATTTTGTGTGATATTACTGACAAAGGCTAGACCTCTAAATTCCAAAAGCATTAATGGAAGGACTGAATCTCCATTAAAATTCAATCAATCGCACACCCATATATGTGTTCATGTTTTTGCTGTTGCCTGGCTGCACATCCCCCTGTTTGCAGAGGCAGGAAGGTGGACACAACGAGGAAGGAAGGAGCACGCACTATTAAAAGTCTCTCTCCACAGCACCCATGTCCTTTACACTGACCTTGCATTCTGACCAACAGCAGCAGCAGCTTGTGGGGCTCCCAGGGGCCCACTTTACTGGCCCCCCAGTCACCTCTGGCTTTTTGTTTTGCAGCAAGAGGAGGAGTGTGAGCGCATACCTCAGCCAGCTCAAGGTACGGCTTTAAGTACAAAGCTCTTGGTCACACATGCTGCACACAGATTTTACAAGTGCACAAACAACGTAAACTAACACAGGAGGAATTTGGGAAATGCTCAGGTTTAGAGACAGTTAATGCTAGAATGTCGGGTTGGGAGGGCCTGTATTATGCTGTTTTCTGAATCTGTTATAATGTTGTTTCCTCATCGCAAACATACCTGGAGTTTTATGTTGTTTCATTCACACATGTTTAAACGTCCTATATTACACAAAATTGACTCCTATATTACACAAAATTGACTCCTATATTACACAAAATTGACTCCTATATTACACAAAATTGACTCCTATATTACACAAAATTGACTTGCTTTAAGCCATGTTATAATTCTGTTACCTCATCAAAAACATATCTCGTGTTGTGTTTTGTTTCATTCAGACGTTTGAGTAATCCTTTATTATTAGTCTGTTTACATCCCCAAAGCTCAAAATGCTCTGTTCAACCTTGTGATGTCATGAAGTGATAGTTTTAAGTTAACAGCTCCTTTTACTTCAGTAGAGATTGGCAATTCCAGGGCTCAAGCTATCTAAATAATTCTAGTGAAGGTGTATGGAGTTTAAAAACACAATGGTGCACTTTCTGTATTACCACATGACATCACAAGGTGGAACACAGTGTTTTTAGCTTGCGAGAACAACTCAGCCTAAATCTGCAGGGTTTGTGTGTTAAACATGTGTGAATGAAACAAAAAACACAACTCCAGGTTTGTTTGTGATGAGGAAACGATATTATAACATAGGTCAGAAAATAGAGTAACATGAGCCCTTTAACACCCAAATCCTGCATTTAGGTTGTGTTCTCTCAGACAGAAAACACCGTTCCATCTTGTGATGCCATGTGGTAATACAGGAAGTGCTCCACTGTGTTTTTAAATGCCATACACATTCACTAGAATCATCTGGGTTATTTCAGCTGTGGAATTGCCCATCTCTACTAAACAAAAGGTGAAAGGTATCTTGAAAATCTACCGCTTCATGACATCGTTAGGTGGAAAAGAGCATCTTGAGCTTTGGAGATGAAGACAGATAATAACCAATAATAAAGGATTACTCAAACATGCAGCTAACAGCATTATAACATGGCTTAAAGCTCACAAGAGTCAGTTTTGTGTAATGTAGGACCTTAAAACCCTTGGTTAATCCAGATTTAAGTCTTTTTTTCCTCTTTAATCTTGAGTCAGTCATCTTTAGACCTCATTTAAATCTGCTTTTGTCCTGAAGTAGTCCTGGTTTAGTGTGTTTTGGCTCTGGGTTGGATCTGTTGTAGTTCTGGGATATATCTGATCTTGTCTCCTTTGCACCTGGTTTAAACTTGTTTTTTCATCTTAAAAGAAATCTGTCCAAATTACAACGAATTACCAGTTGTGCCAGTTACTAGAATTCACTGTATAAAGTTGTGTTGTCACGATACTAAAATTTCAAACTTGATTTTGATTCTAAGGAATAGAATCAATACTCAATACAGATTCTGATACCACAATGATAATAAAAAACACACCTAGGTAGGTTCCATAGTGGTCCATGGGCGTATACTAGTCTATGTGCTCTTATACTTGTTCTGATTCTTTTTTAGTATCGATACCTGCCCAAATGAGTATCTAGTTTCAATACTAGTTTTAGTATTGATTATCTAATTTTTTATATTTTGACAACCCTCGTATACAGTAAGGTGACAAGGCTATTTTCAAAACTGTTAAGTTGACACCAAAAATATTGTTGTTGTACTTTCACTGTAAAAAGATTTAGTGTCAATATAACTTAAATTTAAAAATACCATCTGATTAGTAGCTTCACCCAGATGCTCTGTGATACTTAGAGTAGTACTTTGTTGCGTTTGGCAGGTGTTCCGCAGCGGGCGCAGGGAGATGGACTCTCTGAAGAAGGAGCTGGAGGAGGAGCTGAAGCTGAGCACAGATGATGTGAGGAGCCACGCCTGGTACCACGGGTCCCTCAACAGAGAGGTACTGGCTCCAGTACTACACAGCACACAGCGAATCACTTCTGGATCCAGAAATTGCTCATTCATTTTTTTGCAAGGCTCTTTAAAAGTATATTATCAGTGTACATTACTAAAAGCTTTGTTGGAGGTATTGAGCTAAAGAGTAAATACTGCGTGTTGCTGCCCTGTTGCTGTCCTTCCATTTCGATTTTTGTGTGCATTTAGTTACTAATTTCCCTCTTTGCTTGTCGTCCATTTAGGAACCTTTTAAAACCAAGTTAATTGGATTTTACTGCCGGAGTACAGGCCCACTGCCAACATCATTAGCACTAGAGCTGACCCAGGACATAGTAATTACTTTCTTACTGCAGTACTTTTACATCTGACCATAAAGTCTCCCCATCTCTCAGTGCTGGAAATTATTCTTTCATCATTGTCACTTGGCTGCCCAATGATTAAACGAGAGTCCACAAATAAACATGCGACAAGGTGGCCAAAGTAGCCAAGTAAGAGTAACATTACTGCAAAATAATATTACTCAAGTACAAGAACAAAGTAGTGGTTCAAGAAATTACTTAAAGGTGCATTGTGTAACTTTTCTGGTGTAGGGTTCATCAAACGCTTTTCTTTATGGAAATTTTAATCCTTTGTCTGGAATGTTTCACAGTATGGTATTAAACCTTTCTATCTTCATGGAGGCCAAATCAGACCAAGTTCCAGGTCAGATCTGTGGAGAGGCGACCCCGCTCACAGTCAGAATGCCTGTTTTTCTAGGTATTTTTGAGCCATAGAACCACCTGTAATTGAATAAATGTTATGTAGAGCTGTTTAATGTCACACTGTGAAACATTCCAGACAGAGCAATGACATCTCCATAGAAACAAGCAGGTGACCCTACACCAGAAGTGTTACACAATGCACCTTCAGTAAGAGTAAAAAAGTATTTGGGAAAACACTGACTACCGGTACTCAAGTAAGTATTTAAAGAGTAACTGTCTGGGCGTAACATCTGATTTATAATTTGAAGTTAATGTAAGTGGAAGGACAAAAGTGATACTGTCAAAATGAGTGTTTCTACTCTTGAATTAAAATTATAAATTATCCACTCAATTATATATTTTTAATAATACTGATGCCTAGCATAGCCAGTAATAGACAGTGTAATAGTTGATGTTCTTGTGCTGTTGTGCCAGGCGTCTGAGGCTCTGCTGGAGAGGGATGGGGACTTCCTGGTGCGCGAGTCTAGCTCTGCTCCGGGGGACTACGTTCTGAGCTGCTTTTGGAAAAATGACCCCATGCACTTTAAAATCATCCGGGTGGTTCTGAGGCCCAAAAAGGTATGTTCCCTTATGGTGACGAATATATAGGGTTTTTATGATACAATTTCTCTATAATTTTGTCACATTACCACATAAAAATTAAACTTGTGACAATGCCATACTCCCAAATGGGGGCAAGAGACAGATTTTCTATTAATTACATTGTATTTTGCTAAAAGGTAAATCCACAAATGTTGAACCTGTTCGTGACTAGACACAAGAACTCACTGTATTACAACAGAAAGCTGCATTTTAACTGCCCCCATCTGTATTCAGTATTATTAGTCTATAGAATGTTGTGAGGCGTCTAAAACCCAACAATACCATCTATTTTCGGTAAATTGCCAGCTAGCTTTTTAGTGCATCTACTATATATAAGTTGGAGAGTCTGTAAGTAGAGCTGAATGGACCCAAGTGGCAAATCGAGAAGGCTGCAGTTTCTGAAGTATAATTTCCTCCACAAACAATAAAATCTCCTATTCATATTCTGTAGTTAGTAATCCTGTAGTTTAGATCTGTACAAACATGTTCTGAAACATGATTCTTGTAGTAGTTTGTCAAAATGTGAACTAGAATGCTATTAAGGCCTGTATTGCTCTATTTCTGATCTATGTTATAATGTTGTTTCCTCATCACAAACAGACCTGGAGTTGTGTTTTGTTTCATTCACACATGTTTAACACACAAACCCTGCAGATTTAGAATGAGTCAGTACTCCTTGTGATGCTTTAAACTCCATACACTGTCACTAGAATCATTTTGATCATTTCAGCCCTGGATATGCCTAATTCTGAAGTTACAGCTATTGTTTTAGCCTCATTGAAACTGCTTCACTCCTCGATGCGCCAGCAGCTATTAGAGAATTTCTGATACAATCTCAATTGTACTAAAGGTAAAAACATTATTCAAAAATAAAAGCAACAACTTCATGACATCACAAGGTGGAACAGAGCATTTTGAGGTTTGTAGATGTAGACAGACTAATAATAAAGGATTACATGGCACAAGGAGAAATTTAATTTGTCAACTGGTCAGAGTTTATTTGCTCGAATACGTTTCACAGCTCATCCAAGCTGCTTATTCAGTTCTGGTCAGATGCTGGTGGACACTGCTTTATATCTGCCTGAAGGGAGGAGCTAACTATAATGAAATTACTCTGAGACAAAACATGTTTGTTTACAGTTTCTGTTAGTTAGGTGGGTCTATTCAATATGGAGTGGGAGTGGGGGAGTAGTTAGCATATCCATTCAGGGCCATAATGGGTGTTTTCACACCTCTGGACATGTCCTGGCTGCCCTATTGTTTTCTCTGTTTGTTTTGATTTAGGTTTGAGGATAGAGTTATAGATGGGAGACAAATGATGTCTGAGACCTCCAGGAGGTCTTCAGGAAGCCCACACACACCGACCAATATCTGCTTTTTGATTCACACCACCCACTGCAGCACAAACTTGAAGTCATTCGGACATTACAACACAGGGTCCAGGTGGTTCCTACAAGCGCAGAGGGAAAGGAGAAAGAAGAACAACACAAAGCCCTCTCTGTTTGTGGATATCCTAAATGGGTTTTCAATAAAACGAAGAGAGCCAAGAAACAGGACAACAGAGAACCAGAGCCCAGGAGAAAGGGTGTAACTATTCCTTACCTGGCTGGCGTTTCCGAAAAACTACAGAGGATCTTCAGACAACATGAAATCCCAGTCTATTTCAAACCCACAAACACTTTAAGACAAAAACTGAAACACCGAGCCACAAAAGAAAGCAATGTGGTCTACTCCATTCAGTGTAGTGAAGACTGCAGTAAGCGCTACATTGGAGAAACAAAACAGCCACTTTTCAAACGAATGTATCAACACAGACGGGAAAACCAGGGTGGGCCGCAATCTGCCGTACATCTCCACCTAAAAGCCACGGGCCACTCCTTTGAGGACAGTGAGGTCCAGATCCTGGCCAGAGAAAAGAACTGGTTTGAGAGGAGAGTTAAAGAGGCTATTTTTGTCAAGATAGAGCATCCTTCCTTGAACAGAAATGGAGGTCTCAGACATCATTTGTCTCCCATCTATAACTCTATCTTCAAACCTAAATCAAAACAAACAGAGAAAACAATAGGGCAGCCAGGACATGTCCAGAGGTGTGAAAACACCCATTATGGCCCTGAATGGATATGCTAACTACTCCCCCACTCCCACTGCATATTAAATAGACCCACCTAACTCACAGAAACTGTAAACAAATATGTGTTGTCTCAGAGTAATTTCATTGTAATTAGCTCCTTCCTTCAAGCAGATATAAAGCAGTGTCCACCAGCATCTGACCAGAACTGAGGAAGCAGCTTGGATGAGCTGCGAAACGTATTCGACCAAATAAACTCTGTCCAGTTGACAAATTAAATTTCTCCTTTTGCCCTGGATTCTACCTGGACGACTGAGGGATTCTACACACCATAAAGGATTACTCAAACATGTGTGAATGAAACAAAACACAACTCCAGGTCTGTTTTTGATGAGGTAACAGCGTTAGAACATGGTTAAAAGCTCACAAGAGTCCATTTTTTCCTAAACCGTTCAGCCCTACCCATAAGGCATTTCTCTTGTCCTTGTACACCACAGGGTTACACGCGGGAGCTGTTCCAGTTCGAGGAGGACCGCTTTGACAGTGTTCCGGCTCTGATCCGGTTCTATGTCGGGGGCAGACATCCCATCTCCAAGGCATCTGGAGCTGTCATCTTCCACCCAATTGCACGCACTCTCCCCCTACGGGTCATCAGCGAGCGACAGGAGGAGAGTAAAAACAAGAGCAGAGTACCCAGCTCAGACCGGGTCAAACGCAGAAGTTTGAGCTCTTCACATGGTGATATGCTGGAGGTGGCCAACCCTCTGCTCAGGTCAGGACAAAACTCTTAGAGATCATAGACTGTATCGAGGCTTGCCGAGTTCCACATTTGGAATTATCATAGTGACCAAAGAGCCAATCAGGAGCGAGGATGTTTTAAGGTTCTTACCCCATCCTGCCTGCACCACTGGTTTAGCAGGGAACCTGCGCTTAGCAACGCTGTCAATCAAACCTGTTGCAGACACTAGCTGGAGCAGACGTCAGGGTTCATATCTTCATTTATGGACATAATAGTGAAATAAAACACCAGGGTCATGTAGAGCGGGATAAAACTAGGGATGCCTCGATCCAGCTCTTTCGGCTCCGATACGATAAAAAAAAAAACAGTTAACTTATTACAAAATGGACTGTGTACCGCTTATTTATGCTGTAAGTACCTACTGAACTGCTTTGTAAGAATAAAATTTCAAACATTCTGAGACATCCTAGGCCTACATTAAATTTAATAATCGCATTACAGCAAACATTTTAGGGTCAGATTGACTAGCCTGACACTTTCAAAAAAAGTGAATTGGAGCCAGAGTCAATGGAGCTGAATCACACCCATGCTTATTCCTATTTGGAACACAAGAGCTAGAGAGCTAGCTATATCCATCTATACTGTATATACAGTGGATGGCAGGGATGGCGCGTCCTCTTCTTTCATACGTACATGTGTTTTTCTGTGCAGAAGTGGGAGTCACCCGGCTAACCTGGAGAACGTGGGCTGTTCTGCATCACTCCAGTCTGCACAGTCTGACAGTAACCTCCGTACAGGTAAGACAAACAGAACTACTGCTGTGGGACACTCAGTACTGCTGTGGGACACTCAGTACTGCTGTGGACACACTCAATACTGCTGTGGACACACTCAATACTGCTGTGGACACACTCAGTACTGCTGTGGACACACTCAATACTGCTGTGGACACACTCAATACTGCTGTGGGACACACTCAATACTGCTGTGGGACACATTCAGTACAGCTGTGGACACACTCAGTACTGCTGTGGACACACTCAATACTGCTGTGGACACACTAAGTACTGCTGTGGACACACTCAGTACTGCTGTGGACACACTCAATACAGCTGTGGACACACTCAATACTGCTGTGGACACACTCAATACTGCTGTGGACACACTCAATACTGCTGTGGGACACACTCAGTACTGCTGTGGACACACTCAATACTGCTGTGGACACACTCAATACTGCTGTGGGACACACTCAATACTGCTGTGGGACACACTCAGTACTGCTGTGGACACACTCAATACTGCTGGGGACACACTCAATACTGCTGTGGACACACTCAATACTGCTGTGGGACACATTCAGTACTGCTGTGGGACACACTCAGTACAGCTGTGGACACACTCAATACAGCTGTGGACACACTCAAGACTGCTGTGGACACACTCAATACAGCTGTGGACACACTCAATACTGCTGTGGACACACTCAAGACTGCTGTGGGACACACTCAATACTGCTGTGGGACACACTCAGTACTGCTGTGGACACACTCAATACTGCTGTGGACACACTAAGTACTGCTGTGGACACACTCAGTACTGCTGTGGACACACTCAATACTGCTGTGGACACACTCAATACAGCTGTGGACACACTCAATACAGCTGTGGACACACTCAATACTGCTGTGGACACACTCAATACTGCTATGGGACACACTCAGTACTGCTGTGGGACACACTCAATACTGCTGTGGACACACTCAGTACTGCTGTGGGACACATTCAGTACTGCTGTGGGACACACTCAATACTGCTGTGGACACACTCAGTACTGCTGTGGGACACACTCAGTACTGCTGTGGGACACACTCAGTACTGCTGTGGACACACTCAGTACTGCTGTGGGACACACTCAGTACTGCTGTGGACACACTCAGTACTGCTGTGGGACACACTCAATACTGCTGTGGACACACTAAGTACTGCTGTGGGACACACTCAATACTGCTGTGGGACACATTCAGTACTGCTGTGGACACACTCAATACTGCTGTGGACACATTCAGTACTGCTGTGGACACATTCAGTACTGCTGTGGACACACTCAATACTGCTGTGGACACACTCAGTACTGCTGTGGACACACTCAATACTGCTGTGGACACTCTCAGTACTGCTGTGGACACACTCAATACTGCTGTGGGACACACTCAGTACTGCTGTGGACACACTCAATACTACTGTGGACACACTCAGTACTGCTGTGGGACACATTCAGTACTGCTGTGGACACACTCAATACTGCTGTGGACACACTCAGTACTGCTGTGGACACACTCAGTACTGCTGTGGACACACTCAGTACTGCTGTGGACACACTCAGTACTGCTGTGGACACACTCAGTACTGCTGTGGACACACTCAATACTGCTGTGGACACACTCAATACTGCTGTGGGACACACTCAGTACTGCTGTGGGACACACTCAGTACTGCTGTGGACACACTCAATACTACTGTGGACACACTCAGTACTGCTGTGGGACACACTCAGTACTGCTGTGGACACACTAAGTACTGCTGTGGGACACACTCAATACTGCTGTGGACACACTAAGTACTGCTGTGGGACACACTCAGTACTGCTGTGGGACACATTCAGTACTGCTGTGGACACACTCAATACTGCTGTGGACACATTCAGTACTGCTGTGGACACATTCAGTACTGCTGTGGGACACACTCAGTACAGCTGTGGACACACTCAGTACTGCTGTGGACACACTCAGTACTGCTGTGGACACACTCAGTACTGCTGTGGGACACATTCAGTACTGCTGTGGACACACTCAATACTGCTGTGGACACACTCAATACTGCTGTGGACACACTCAATACTGCTGTGGGACACACTCAGTACTGCTGTGGACACACTCAGTACAGCTGTGGACACACTCAATACTGCTGTGGACACATTCAGTACTGCTGTGGGACACATTCAGTACTGCTGTGGACACACTCAATACTGCTGTGGACACATTCAGTACTGCTGTGGGACACATTCAGTACTGCTGTGGACACACTCAATACTGCTGTGGACACATTCAGTACTGCTGTGGACACATTCAGTA
Source organism: Taenioides sp. WSHXM2023 (assembly GCA_029959045.1). Lineage (NCBI taxonomy): Eukaryota > Metazoa > Chordata > Actinopteri > Gobiiformes > Gobiidae > Taenioides > Taenioides sp. WSHXM2023. Next base: position 32,534,033 of record CM057090.1, read on the forward strand.
CTGCTGTGGGACACACTCAGTACTGCTGTGGACACACTCAATACTACTGTGGACACACTCAGTACTGCTGTGGGACACATTCAGTACTGCTGTGGACACACTCAATACTGCTGTGGACACACTCAGTACTGCTGTGGACACACTAAGTACTGCTGTGGACACACTCAGTACTGCTGTGGACACACTCAATACTGCTGTGGACACACTCAATACTGCTGTGGGACACACTCAGTACTGCTGTGGCCACACTCAGTACTGCTGTGGACACACTCAATACTGCTGTGGACACACTCAATACTGCTGTGGACACACTCAATACTGCTGTGGGACACATTCAGTACTGCTGTGGGACACACTCAGTACAGCTGTGGACACACTCAGTACTGCTGTGGCCACACTCAGTACTGCTGTGGACACACTCAATACTGCTGTGGACACACTCAATACTGCTGTGGGACACACTCAATACTGCTGTGGGACACACTCAGTACTGCTGTGGACACACTCAATACTGCTGTGGACACACTCAGTACTGCTGTGGGACACATTCAGTACTGCTGTGGACACACTCAATACTGCTGTGGACACATTCAGTACTGCTGTGGACACATTCAGTACTGCTGTGGACACACTCAATACTGCTGTGGACACACTCAGTACTGCTGTGGACACTCAATACTGCTGTGGACACACTCAGTACTGCTGTGGACACACTCAGTACTGCTGTGGACACACTCAATACTGCTGTGGGACACACTCAATACTGCTGTGGACACTCTCAGTACTGCTGTGGACACACTCAATACTGCTGTGGGACACACTCAGTACTGCTGTGGACACACTCAATACTACTGTGGACACACTCAGTACTGCTGTGGGACACATTCAGTACTGCTGTGGACACACTCAATACTGCTGTGGACACACTCAGTACTGCTGTGGACACACTCAGTACTGCTGTGGGACACTCAGTACTGCTGTGGACACACTCAATACTGCTGTGGACACACTCAGTACTGCTGTGGACACACTCAGTACTGCTGTGGACACACTCAATACTGCTGTGGACACACTCAATACTGCTGTGGGACACACTCAGTACTGCTGTGGGACACACTCAGTACTGCTGTGGACACACTCAATACTACTGTGGACACACTCAGTACTGCTGTGGGACACACTCAGTACTGCTGTGGACACACTCAGTACTGCTGTGGGACACACTCAATACTGCTGTGGACACACTAAGTACTGCTGTGGGACACACTCAATACTGCTGTGGGACACATTCAGTACTGCTGTGGACACACTCAATACTGCTGTGGACACATTCAGTACTGCTGTGGACACATTCAGTACTGCTGTGGGACACACTCAGTACAGCTGTGGACACACTCAATACTGCTGTGGACACACTCAGTACTGCTGTGGACACACTCAGTACTGCTGTGGACACACTCAGTACTGCTGTGGACACACTCAATACTGCTGTGGGACACACTCAGTACTGCTGTGGACACACTCAATACTACTGTGGACACACTCAGTACTGCTGTGGGACACATTCAGTACTGCTGTGGACACACTCAATACTGCTGTGGACACACTCAGTACTGCTGTGGACACACTCAGTACTGCTGTGGGACACACTCAGTACTGCTGTGGACACACTCAATACTGCTGTGGACACACTCAGTACTGCTGTGGACACACTCAATACTGCTGTGGACACACTCAATACTGCTGTGGGACACACTCAGTACTGCTGTGGACACACTCAGTACAGCTGTGGACACACTCAATACTGCTGTGGACACATTCAGTACTGCTGTGGGACACACTCAGTACTGCTGTGGACACACTCAATACTGCTGTGGACACATTCAGTACTGCTGTGGGACACATTCAGTACTGCTGTGGACACACTCAATACTGCTGTGGACACATTCAGTACTGCTGTGGACACATTCAGTACTGCTGTGGGACACACTCAGTACTGCTGTGGACACACTCAATACTGCTGTGGACACACTCAGTACTGCTGTGGACACACTCAGTACTGCTGTGGACACACTCAATACTGCTGTGGACACACTCAGTACTGCTGTGGACACACTCAGTACTGCTGTGGACACACTCAATACTGCTGTGGACACACTCAATACTGCTGTGGGACACACTCAGTACTGCTGTGGCCACACTCAGTACTGCTGTGGACACACTCAATACTGCTGTGGACACACTCAATACTGCTGTGGGACACATTCAGTACTGCTGTGGGACACACTCAGTACAGCTGTGGACACACTCAATACTGCTGTGGACACACTCAATACTGCTGTGGGACACACTCAGTACTGCTGTGGGACACACTCAGTACTGCTGTGGCCACACTCAGTACTGCTGTGGACACACTCAATACTGCTGTGGACACACTCAATACTGCTGTGGGACACATTCAGTACTGCTGTGGGACACACTCAGTACAGCTGTGGACACACTCAGTACTGCTGTGGCCACACTCAGTACTGCTGTGGCCACACTCAATACTGCTGTGGACACACTCAATACTGCTGTGGGACACACTCAATACTGCTGTGGACACACTCAATACTACTGTGGACACACTCAGTTCTGCTGTGGACACACTCAGTACTGCTGTGGACACACTCAATACTGCTGTGGACACACTCAATACTGCTGTGGACACACTCAGTACTGCTGTGGACACACTCAATACTGCTGTGGACACACTCAGTACTGCTGTGGGACACACTCAATACAGCTGTGGACACACTCAATACTGCTGTGGGACACACTCAAACAGAGAAGAAGTCTGGTGATGAGAGCAAATACACCATATGCTGATATTTAACAGCTAGTGGCTGTAAATAGACATTAATAACTTCACATTTCATTCAAAATCAGCTCTACATCTCTGCTCAAAAATATCAGCAAAGCTTATCTCGCCATCGGTTTCTCTGGATTCTAAACAATCGGCATCGGCTATGAAAAAAAAAAAAAACCTCTTAGAAGTAAATAAATAATAGGATGACACACTCTGCCGCTCAAAATGTATTGTAAATATAACTCATTCATTTGTTGAACCATAAATTGCTATAGAAATGATTGTGGCAGGCCTCATCACACTTGTCATAAATGAATACAAGCCAACAGAATGTGTGGGTGTGTGTGTGTGTGTGTGTGTGTGCGTGCGTGTGTGTGACTCCATGTCTCTGTGCCTTTCCTGTGTGCAGGCGTCCCACAGAAGAAGGCAGAGAGCAGAGTACCTCCTCCCCTGTCTCCAGTGTTCCGCACCGGCAGTGAGCCTCTGCTGAGCCCCCGGGCAGGACCCTCACGGCCCTGTCCTCCAGGTCAGCCACTCGTATCACTGCTCTTTTTCTTTTTTTTAAGGTGCACTATGGGGTATTCACTTTACACATCTATGTATTCATTGCTGACACATCATTATGTGACCTTCTATTCTTTTGAAAATGTTAACAACGTCCACCCTCCCTTTGCTCTCTGCCCTAAGTCACTCCACCTTCAGAGGAATAGGGCTCGAGAGAGATCACTAAATCACTCAAAAATGCATGGATGGCTTATAAAACCTCTTCATGCCTGTCTTTAAAGTGCCTATGACAGGTTGAACTACTCATTTGACTTAAACACAGTTAAGATCATTATATATAAGATCTAATCTATACAGAAGAAGATCTAATTTATACAGAAATTATTTGACAAAAAACATCTTTATTTTGTTGAAATAATGTTTCAAGTGTCAGAAAAATAAGTTTTTTGTATGTAAATTGTGCTGAACATTTGGATAAGAATTCTCCCTAGTCTGACGTCATCAGTGTGGGACTGTCTAAAATAGAACTGTCTACTTCTTGTAATTTTCAACATATTTTTCAACTTTTCTTCACAAAATTGCTTTATTGACAAAACTATAATTTATACGTACAACAGATATTATCCCACTAACTAGAAAATAGAGAATTCAATTGAAAGAATCTGTTCAAAGTTCAGATTTTAAACACGCCCTGGAGTATTTGAGAGAAGACTGAAATCTGAACTGCAAAACTAATCCAAGAATCCCATGCATTTCAGAACATGTTTGTAAAGGTTTGTAAAGTTAAACTACAAGATTAGCAGGTTTTAGAGACAGGATATTTCATTTTTTTGCAGAGGAAATTATGTACTTAAAGGTGACATATGTAAAATGTCAAGAGCTTGGTCAAAATTGTTTTTTGCTTGATTCACGCATGTTTGAGTAATCCTGTATTATCCTGCATTTGAAGCCTTAGTGCTCAGAAAATGTTTTCACCTACCCCCTTATCCCTGCCCACTGCTCTGTACTTACTTGTGAGTATTCAAAAACTTGTGAGTATTCAAAAATTCCAGGTAGGGTTTAAAAATGTCACGTAACTCATTTTCAACAATAAAGTATGTAAATGAAAATCATGATGTTTCCGACTTCCATTGGATTCCTCAATTTTCCATATTTAAAATGTCCAAAATACAACATTATGATCCATGGGTGTCATAGATTAAAACTAGAGTAGAGGATATCAGGGTCTCCAAACTTTACAGGCTCCTACAGCTCCGCTCAAACAGTGAGAGATACAGGACTACATTCATACTATAATACTCCCTACAACTGTACAACAACTCACCCTTATGTAGCAGATAATACTCCCTACAACTGTACAACAACTTACCCTTATGTCACAGATAATACTCCCTACAACTGTACAACAACTCACCCTTATGTAACAGATAATACTCCCTACAACTATACAAGTCACTCTTATGTAACAGATAATACTCCCTACAACTGTACAACAACTTGTTTGTAACTCTGAAACTTTTATTTTGACTTTTACATATACATTTATATAATTATGTCTTATTTTAGCACAGTTTGTTGCTATGTTTGCTGCTTATTTAGAATTTATTATTACCATTTACATTTTTTCTCTTTGTTATTATAATATATGTGTAATATATTATAAATATATTATATATTGTAATATGTATAATATGTGATGTGTCCAAGTCATTTCCCGTGTGGATCAATAAAGTTTGTCTGAGTCTAAGTTTTCAAAAATTGCAGAGAGCTACTGCTGTTAGCGGTCGCAGTGGCTATATTTAGATGTCCCTAAAATATAAACCATTTTGTAAAACTGATCTAAAATGAGTGCGTACACCTCCAAACACATGTTCAGTATTATTTGTGTATGTGTTTACTTTTGCACATGGTTAGGCATGTAATTATACTGTTACTGTAATGATAAATGGTGCGAAGTGTAATATGTAATCCCAGGTCCTTTGGAGAGCTACTGGTAGTTTTTTTTTGTTTGTTTGTTTTTAATTAAAGACAATAGAATATAACATGTAATACAATACAAAATACAATAATAAACATAAAAACAACACACAAAAACATAAAACAACACCTAAAACGAGCACACACACAAATTTAATGAATTAAAAAAAAAAAAAAAAAGTAATGTGGTGGTGTAGCATAACCATACTTGTAGGCTCCCTTATATTTATATTTTTTAATAAACACTTTTAGTCACTATACTTATTTTATACATTATTTTCATCATCATTATTTCCTTTCATCATCTTTTACTTTTTAGCTACTGGTAGTTTCCAAGCTGCAGTTTGGAGACCCCTGCAGTGTATTATGCTCTGATATTACGCAAAATTGACTCTTGTGAGTTTTAAGTCATGTTATAATGTTGTTCCCTCCTCAAAAACAGACCTGGAGTCGTGTTTTGGGAAGGTGTGTGGAGTTTAAAAACATGCCAAAGCGTTTCCTGTATTACCACGTGACATCACAAGGTGGAACAGAGTGTTTTCCGTTTGAGAGAAAATGTAAATACCTAAACGTAAATATGCAGGATTTTTGTGTTAAACGTGTGAATAAAACAAAACACAACTCCAGGTCTGTTTGTGATGAGGAAACAACATTATAATCAGAAAATAGTGTAATATGGGCCCTTAAGCATAATACATCCTCTTTAAATAACAACAGTCTGTCTGTAATATATAAAATTAAATTATACATTCTACCAGTGTGACCTGAGTATCACATGGCCTATCTTCTGCAGGTGGAGGAGTGACTCTGCGGGGCTCGGATGGACAGTTACACCCCCGAGCTCCACCCAAGCCCCTGCGCGTCTCCACTGTCTTCCCCAACGCCGTGCCCCCTCCCCCAGCCGACGCACACACAGACCCCTCCTCCCTCTATGATGAGCTGGTCATACAGGTACTCTAACTTTCGGTCAACTTAGATATTTTGTTAAGAGTTTTCATCACTGTCAGTTTTTGAATGATTAAAATGAACTAAAAAGCTGAGGTGGAAAGAGCACTGAAAATCTGTACTCAAGTAAAAGTACTAATAATAACTAATAATAATACCAACTACTTTTTAGCGCCATTATAGCATTTTAGATCACGATTTTAGATGACGTAATCCGTGTATTCTCTGAGCTCTTTCCAATCAGAGCAGGTGATACTGTGTGATATTATGTGAGTTTGCCGGTGTAGAAAGGAGCAGACCGCCGTGGATTGGGACAGTTGGGACTTGTACAGTAACCTACTCAGCAATTTCTATCATTTCAAATGTCACTAATTACAATGACATGGCTAGAAGTATACTCAGTTACATGTACAAGTTTAAAAATCTACTCAAAAAAGTACAGTTACATGAATCATGGGGGACCCTTAGGTTTCAAATTTTGGTGGTATAATGTCCATCCATGTAGTGTAATAAGAGGGCTGGCTTTTGTTTTTCAAGCTCTTTTTTTGAACTTACTGATTGAAGATGCTGATTTCTGGCCCCCTGCCCCGTGCTGTTGCTGTGTGCAGGTGCCCATGCGGCGTAAGGGCCACGTGGACCGTCTGCGGGCAGAGGAGAAGTGGCAGAGCCGGGCCCGCCTCACAGAGACCTCCTTTGGCTTCCTGGAGGCTCAGAAGAACGAGGAGGAGTCTGCTCTCCTCCTCAGGACAAAGCACGACAGCTGGACCTTTGAACGGCCACAAGTGGGTTTTCTTAAGCCACAGTGTTACTGACTCTTTGTGAGCTTTAAGCCATTCTAGTGAAGGTGTAGGGAGTTTAAAACGCTTCCTATTTCTATCGACAAATTTAAATATCCACTATGCTATGGAACATGTGTGCTTAAAAGTGATTATATAGAGCAAAGTCTACAATTGGAGAATTCATGAGTAGAATCAGAATATTTACATATATTACAGTTTGTATTCCGAATAATGACCTTGATTTAAGCCATTTTAGCTGTAGCAGTATTTTACATTTTGCATGTGTTTGTCCAGGTGGAGAGCAGCTCTTGTTTCCAGCTGGAGAAGTTCCAGTCCACACTACTGCCAGAGAACAACAGACCTCTGGACCCCACAGTCCTCATGTCTGTGAAAGAACTGTTCAACCGCCACGACGCCAACACCACAGCTCTGCACATGCTCAGAGTAGACTGCCAGGTACACCGCTACACTGACACACCCGCTACGACACTAACACAACGAGGGTGACCAGACCTCCCAGAAAATTCAGGATAGTCCCGAAATCTAAGCTGTTGTCCCAAATCCCGAATCCAGCCCTAAATGTCCCGAAAATTACACTCTAACAGAATACTGAGTAGTTATTTTCTGATAAACATTACAAAGTGTTGGTAGAGGTTGAGTCGATGTGCAGTCTGTCAGCAGCAGTTACAGTTACGGCTACAATGGATCTATTGTGTTTATTTTCTGACATTCTACAGTTAGGAGTGAATATGCACTGACGATAAGATCATTTTCATTCATTCGACATGGCTGGTGTACCAGAACCCCAACACGCTGCCAAAAAGCAAAAGTGTCAACGCAGGTACCGGGAGGAGTGGGTGGGGAAGTACACATGGATTGCCAAAGCCCTAAAGCCTCTCATCCGGTCACCCTCAATCTCATCTGGTCATCCTAAACACAACTGCTATGACATAAACAAACCTTTATGACGCTAACACCATGTCTCTGGATATGCTCAGAGTGAACTGCCAGATACACACCCACTACAACGCTAACACTAAACACATGCATACACTCAGAGAGGACTGCCACGTACAAACTGATAGTGATACTTTAGGTTTTATCGTCTTGAGAAAATGCTCGTAATATGTGGCATGGACATTCTTTTGCAGGTGGCCCGTATTATCGGGGTGACTGAGGAGCAGAGGAGGCAGATGGGCGTGGCCTCAGGGCTGGAGCTGGTCACACTCCCACATGGACACCAGCTACGACAGGACCTGTTAGAGAGGTGCTCTGCTGCTGACTACAATGCTCATTTTAGCTGTCTTTTGTGCCCATAATACAATGAGTAGATCTACAGACCTTCATGAACATAAACATAGCTGTGTTAGTAAAGGCATGTGGTCAGTTTCACCTCTGTACACAAGTGTTTTTCACCTGTCCCTTTTTTTTTTAATTATTATTATTATTTTTTATCACCCACCCCCCACACCACCCAGGTCCTACATAGACACGGATATAGACTTTCATTACTATAATATTGTTACAAAGACTGTTCAACTACAGTACTTATGAAAGAAACCTATGGCACACCAGTTTAAAATACATGGATTAAGTCTCTGCTTTTACAGGTTATGTATAAGTAGCAATCTGTGTTGTACAAAAAAAAAAAAAAAATCAGCCAGCTCCTGTCCTAATGCACCAATACACTCTTAGCATTAAAGCATCTGTCTGTTTGCATCCATTAACCATAGCCGTGCTGCTAATTTGTGTCTTCAAAAATGTTCACTTCTCTTACCAGCATGGGGCAACACCTAATTAAACTATTCAACTATATTTGATAAAAGTTTCTTTAAATCCAGATCATTTTAAAGTGAGACTAAACACCTAAACTCTGCCCAAAACAACACTTCAAGAGTGAGGGGGGAGGAGGGCCGGGGTCTGGACACATGAGGAACAGTGTGATGGGTCTAACAGGTATCCACACTTGAAACTCAAGTCCTGCAGAACCAGAAACACCTGGCTGTCATCCGGGCAGTCCTGTGTGATGTTACCAAGTACAGAGATGCAAATATAGTTATTAGCTTTTTATGTTTTTTAAAATTTTTTATTTAACCCAGACTTGATCGTAATTTTAAACTGTCCTCGTAGGCACCATCTGATCTCTCTGGGCATGGCCGTGGACATCCTGGGCTGCACTAGCACTGTGAGCCAGAGAGCAGCAGTCTTACATAAGTTTATCGTACTGGCCCAGGCTCTGAAGGAGCACGCCCACGACCTCTTCTCCTTCTCTGCGGTCATGAAGGCCCTGGAGATGCCTCAGGTATATAAATAAATATAGCTAACCCACTAGCTGTCGTGTTCTAAACAGGAAGTGTGCATGGGCGCACCATCGACTTTGGTTCCAGTTCACTTCTGTTGAAAAAACGCCGCCCCTCTCTCTGTAACTGCTGCTGTTACGTTCCTCATTATGGTCTTAAAATGTTTTGCTAACGCTATGGGTGACGTCACACTCACTTAGTCCTCTTCTTTGTACAGTCTAAAGGTACGGGACAGCAGCAGGGCTTCCAAACTGCAGGGTGCAAAACTTTTTTTTCTGTCTTAGTCATAGTTGTACCTGGTTTCATGTTTATTTCTGATCTTGCTGGTCATCCTGGTTTAGAACTGGTATAGTCTTGGTTTAGTCATCATTTGTAAAGGGTTTGTGGCTCTGACGTCAGCCTGTGTTAGACATGTTAAAAAGTGTTTTTGGAACACAGGCCTCCTTTAGTGCTGAAGTCTTCCTGTGTATGTGTGAGCAGATCATGCGTTTGGAGATGACGTGGAGAGCCCTCCGGAGGAACCACACTGACACTGCAGTGCTCTACGAGAAGAAACTCAAGCCCTTCATGAGCGCACTCAGCGACGGAGACAGTCAGTACTGCTACTTTAAAGGGCCACTATGGAACTTTTCATCATCTGCTTGTCTGAACTGAGATGTTACTGCTTTGCCTGGAATGTTCCACAGTATGGCATTCAACTTATCCAGCTCCACCGAGACAGGCAGGTGATACTACCTCGCCATGTTTGGATCTGCCAAGTCAGAATGCCTGTCATAGTACATGTTTTTCATTTAACAGTACAAATAAAATAGAAGATGTGTAATGCCATACTGTGGAACATTCCCAACAAAGCATCTTCATGAGATGAGCAGGTGTTGAACCCCCCACCAAAAAGTTTCCTGTTACAAGTTCTGCTTCTTCACACTCATTATTATCTTTGAGCTGAGGGTAAGACTTTGAGAAGCCAGCTCATTGAATTACAACCAACCTGCTTTGTAGTATACCCCTCTATATCTATCAATAAAAAAAGAATTGTGAAAGAAATAAAAAAAAAACACTTCAGTAAAGCAAGTAAAGGATTTATCTATGTGAAAATTATAATGGTTAAACATTTCTGGTGTTGACGTCCCTGGTGTATGTGCCTTGTAGACTCGGTGTTGGACGGCTCCATCGCAGTGCCTCACCTGGTCCCTCTGCTCATGGCCATGGAGGGCGAGGACCCCGTGGAGAACAGTGAGCACGGCTGTCAGACCCTGTACGACCTCCTCCAATCAGCTCGCAGCTCCGCCCTCCACGCCAACGACTACCAGCAGCACGCACACACACTGCTCACAGGTACGGCCGGGAAGCACCGGGTCCAGTATCATTCAATACAACACACAGTACCGGTATGCTCCCAGTATACACTATATTGATACGTCAGTCTGCTTGAAAAAAAATATTGATAACTATATTTGTTATTCTTTTATTCTTTTATATTTTATAACATCTGTATGCACACAACAATCCTAACCTGACTGTACAGACACGAATATACTTGGTACTTAAGTGGAAGACCCTGTGACAAAGCAACTGCTGACCAAATGCAGCTAATGGTGGCTGTCTGTCTTTGTCATTGTGTCATGCATAGAAGACCATTTCCACATGATTGTATTCATTTTTTAAATTTAATTTACAAAGTAATTTTGGCTAGTGTTCATTTTTCTAGCTAATTTTTAGTTTGTACTTTCCATGGGTTCAGAAAATTGGGAATTAGCTGTCATAGCAACTAACAATTTAGAAAAAAAATAGCCTCGCTTTTGAATGATGGAAAGTTGAATTATGAACCATCGTAATAATTCTGCATAACTCTATATCTCAAAATCTCTCATCCTGTTACCTTTTGTTCTGTAGAAATTGTCAATTCCAAGGCTGAAATCATTCAAATGATTCTAGTGAAGTTTAAAAACACAATGGAGCACTTCCTGTATCATCACATGACATCACAAGGTGGAACAGAGTGTTTTCAGTTTGGGAGAAGAACTCAGCCTAAATATGTACCGTTTGTGTGTTAAACATGTGTGAATGAATCAAAACACAACTCCAGGTCTGTTTGTGATGAGGAAACATTAGAACACAGATCAGAAAATAGTGTAACATGGGCCCTTTAAACATCACAAAAGTTATTAAAGTTGCTGACAGTTTAAAAATGTTATGGATATGAATAATTATCAATAATAATATCATGAATGGGTTCCATAATGAAACAAAAGTTATAATATTGTACTTTGTTATAAGTTAAAACAATAATGATCTAGAAGAAAACATCATGGATAAGTAGCCTTTTTTTGGACATCTGGTGATAAAATGCAGATTATCTTTGTTGGCGATCATGATTATATAAAATGTCCCACAAACATTTATTGTCTACCTTTTTACCCCCCCTCCTCAGGCTGGGAGCCAGTGCCCGAGCTGCTGGAGGCCTTCCGCACAGAGTTCGCTCTGCGCCTGCTCTGGGGCCGCTCCGGAGCCACCGCGGACCAGACCGAGCGCTATGAAAAGTTCAACAAGATCCTGTGCGTGCTCTCCGACAAACTGGAACCCGTGGAGCTGCCGTCAGAGGGCGACACGACCGGCCGCGACTGACACGGACTCGCTGCACGTGCTGCTGTGGTGTCCTCGAGCAAGACACTTCACCGGCCTGTGTGTATGCGACGGTGGATGAGCGAGAAATGTGTGGATGGGTGAACGGTTGGTACTATGTGTCTGTCTACACAAGGGTTACAATTAGGGCAGTAGGAGGGGCAAAGGGGTCTGTTGTCAAGGGCCCTGGGGTTTTAGGAGCCCAGAATTGAACCCTCTTCTTATTAATGTGCATTAGAGAGGGGGCCCATGTAAGGCTTTTTTTCCCCGGGCCCACATTTCTGTCAATAGGCCTGGTTACAATGTAGTACTTCTGAATACTACATAGAGAACAAGTCCATGTTTTTTTAAGATTAAGATCTAAAAATGTATTTACCTTAAAACAAAAAAAGAAAATAATCAGACGCATTCATGTTCTAGAATCTGGCAGGAACGTGTATAAGTCTGCAGGGGATTCACTGTTTTTAAAGAAATCTCCTAAATTTATGTTGAACCTTCTCATTATTTGTTTGGGATCGGCTCCACAAACTTGCCATATGAATCTCGTGGTACTTTTAACTGAGAACAAACACTTTGTGCTTTGTGCTGAGAGAGAAAAGTTGCATCAGTTTCAGCTAAAAGATTCCTTCCTGAGATGAATATGAGATCTTCTGAATGGGGAAAGGTCCTCACAAAATCCTTTAAAACAGGGAGGACAATTTTTAACAATATTCTTTTTACCGGTCCCCCATCTGTATGATATCTGATTGGCCAATAGAATGTTGTGCACTGACTTCACTGTCAACAGACACTTTATTTTAGTGCAATGTTTGTTTTTAAGTGGAAACATTCTGTATAGATAGACCCTTTAAAATGCTACATGATCAGAATAGAGTTTTCAAAATGGAGGCGACTGGAGGCAAAATGAAGCTGATCTTGAGATAAAATATGTTTTCAATGATAAACTGACATCAGATCGAAATGCTAAGGATATTAACAAAAGAATAAACAACTTTTTTGAATTCCCAGGGTAGAGATGTCAATTAGTTTGCTTTTCTGTTAAGGATTGGGGCAAAGGGGCATTTGTTCAGTTTTCTTAAAAAGATTTAGATCATAACCTCCAATTACATAAAAAAAATCCCTTAAACAGAGCTGTAAATGTCTTTAAACAGGGCTCAGATCTCACTCACATCAGGTTTTTCATATTCTGTGATATTCTGAGCTTAATCCTCACCTCTCCATTGAAATCACATTCTATTTCACTTCACTTTTGCCTCCAGCTGCCTTCATTTTGGAATTTAGAATGTTTTTGTTTACAATTCTTTGAAGTTCTTAAATATTTCTTAAAGTCCATATGACAGGTTTGACTTCTTTGCTAAAACATAGGTTACATCATTATATTTCAAATTTGACTAAAAATCTGGGTTTTCTGAACTTTTAGTGGCATTTGACTTTGAATTTGACTAGTTAAATGAAGGTTTAAACTGTCAGAAAAAGTCCTTCTTTGTGCGTAAATTGTCCCTGCGTTTTGGATGACGTTTTCCGTGTTGATGACATAGATGCAGCGATTCTGTTTTAGAACTCAGCGCTACTTCCTGTTTTTTTTTTTTACTTTTCTTTTCAACTTTTTTTTCCCCTAAACAGCCACTTTACTAATGTAAAACTATGATAAAGGTACGAACTGAGTAAGAATTAGAAAAACATGAAAACCTGTCATATTCACTTTACTTCACTTTTGTATTGCTTTGTTATTTTTTCAATGTACCTTTTGTTTTATCCCTTATCTCTCTGTACCGACCACACCTATACTGTGGTCTACTGGACTTTGACTGCATTTTTAGACAATAACAAACACACTCCTGGCTGCACGTTCCTCTGTTTAAAAATGTCAACCAAGTTTACCTGAACGTATTATTACTTTAATGTACTTTGTTTTTTAAAGTTTTATTTTCAATTTCAAATCCAGCCTAATCCTCCCATTGCTGAACTACTGCTGTGAAAGACCCAAGAGTGCCTTTTAGTCTTAAATAAATGTGATTCTATTTTGTACACTTTTTTGTATTGCGTTTTTCATTTATAAAACACACACACACACACACACACACACACACACACACACATATATTTCATTTGTACTTAATAACTTTATAAATGTCATATACAATAGTGTAATAAGATACATAACAGCAAAGGAGACATCACTAACACTCTTGTATTATAAAAATGCAGTTTTCTGTGACAAAAATTGAACAAAAAGTTTAAAATTTTTCAAGAATATCAAATGTATATGAAGCAGTTTACTAATCACCAATTTAAAAGGTCCTATATTACACAACGTTGACTCTTGTGAGCTTTAAGTCATGTTATAATGTAGTTTCCTCCTCAAAAACAGACCTGGAGTTGAGTTTTGGTTCATTCACCAATGTTTATTATTAGTCTAAGTCTCCAAAGCCAAAAATGCTCTCCTCCACCTTGTGATGTCATATAGTGGTAGTTTTCAAGCTAATGCATACCTTTTACCTTTACTTCAGGAGAGATTGGCAATTTCAGAGCTGAAATTATCCAAAGGATTCTAGTGAAGGTGTAAGGAGTTTAAAAACACTGTGGAGCACTTCCTGTATGACATCACAAGGTGGAATAGAGTCATGAGGAAACATTATAACATAGATCAGACAAATAGCATAATATGGGCCCTTTAAAAAGTATTTAAAGGCACACTAACATTTCTGCTTGTTAATGCTTTGACGGGAATGTTCCACAGTATGGCATTTAACTTACGCCACCGGGCCAAGTTACGGGTTACATCTGTGGAAAGGTGACCCCACTCACATTAAAGGTGCACTGTGTAACTTTTCTAGAGAATATGACTGTCTTCAGTTGTTTTTTTATTGCTTAACCTAAAATGTTTTACAATATTCCTTTTAAGTTTTAAGTACATAAAAACACGTGGGTTACAGGTCAGATCTACAGAGAGGCAAGTATGCTCACAGTAAGATTGCATATATCTGACGGTATTTTGTCCAATAAAAACACCTGTGATTAAAGAATTGTTTGATAGCTACATTCAAATGCCATACTGTGGAACATTCTGGTCAAAACAATAACATCACTACAGAGGCACCTTTAATAATGAATGTTTTTCAAGGGAGTAATAAAAACCATACATAGAAATGAATGCCAGATAGAACACTTTAATGCCATAATGTGTAACATTCCAGGCAAAGCAAAAACATCACCATGGAGACAAGCTGGTAGCAGACCATCCACCAGGAAAGTTACATTGTGCACCTTTGATTTCATTATTTTTTTCATTATGACATTTGTAAAATTGCATAGTTTGTATGGTAGAAAGCCAAATTTAAATTGAAATTTGACCTGATGGCATCCCTAGTTTTCACAATTTTATGAAAAATCTGTGCCCTTTGCTAATAAAACCGCCTGTGTTTCAGAAAATAGCAATATGTTGTTGTAAAAAGTCTTAAAATTGAATAAAAAGTACAATTTTTCATTAAATGTTTAAAATTCCAGCTGTCAGGGAGAAGAACATATTGTAAACATATAACACATGACATTTTCATTCAAAATTCTAAAAGAGTCTATTGATGGGTAAATATTAGCCAAGGGCATGGCAGGTGTTTACAGTGAGTGTGAGGATTGTGCTTTAGCCATATGTTCTTTAAATCTAGTGATGTCTCACCTATATAGTATTTATACATTTACAATATTTCGATATGCATAGGTTTGACTGCACCATGGTGACAGTCATATAGGAATGTTATACTCTGTGCACTGTATACAAGATAGTGGTTTTAATCCAGTTTAAAAAAAAAAGAACAAAATCACATATTTTGTCACATTATAATGTGGAAAAATGCATAGGTCCTGTGTGTAAAGAGGAGGGATAAAACATTTGAGTTCATATTTCAGACAGCGTTTTGATCTACATTCAGAGTGTGCTGTCTGAGCTTTGGGAGGGGGATCTAACCCCAAGCACGACCAGATACCACACGATAAACAAGAGAACTTTAGAAGCAGTATTCTCTGATTTCAATTAAAATCTGTACTGCAAAAAAGGCAAAGCTGGGGAAATCCACCAGAAGAACATTTGTCATGAGAGGGTTTTGTTATAAACACTAAAGCTGTATGGAGCCTGTGCTGTGTATTGCAATTACTAAACCTAAACCTCCATAAAGAGGATACAAAAGTTTTTCTCTTGGCAACCCAAACTGGCAACCCAAAAGAGAGACCTTTTTTTTCTGACTAGATATTATATTTAAAATTGTTCACTTTTAGTCACAGACAAATTCTAATCTTTATATCATCATTTAAAGAAATGTAATTGTTTCCTTTGGCTGTGTGACAAAATAAGTTCTTTCCAAAGAAGGTTCTATTTTTTCAGTATAGATTTAAATGTTATATTTGAATTTTAATGCTATTTATTTAACAATTAGAATATGTTTGGTTATTATGTGATGAGGGCTCTGCTTGGACGTTATAGTGGTTGGAGAAATGATGTTACAGCGGTTGGACAGAGGACACAGGACATTATAGTGTTTGGACCATAGACTGTATAAAGAAGTGGACTAAGGGAGTGTGACGTCACAGCGTTCGGCTCCAGTCAAATGAAGCTCAACGAGACTGCAGTATAGTATAGGAGCGAATTTGGAGCCGAATTCCATATTAGGAATGGGAAGTGACTTATGGACAATATAGCAAAATAAAAACCCCAGCATCATGTAGAGCGGGTTAATCCGAACATTTTAAGACCAAAATGACGAGGCCACAGCAGCAGTTACAGAGAGAGGGGTGAATTTTTCAGAGTAAAGCGACTAAAGCGGCTAGCAAGTTAGCTATGTCCATTTCTATTTACAGTCTATGGGTTAGACAGAGGACACTGGACAGAAGACGTTATAGCGGTTGGACAGGGGACACTGGACAGAAGACGTTATAGGGGTTGGACATAGGATGATGGTATGTATCCCTCCTCTCCGTTGGCCTTCACCACTCTCATCCAGCCGTCTCCCTGGTCCTCCTCGATGGCACTGAGCTGCTCTCCAGGGCTGATGGACAGAGTGCCCTCGTCTTTGCCTGGGCACACATGAAGAGAAGCTCTGAACATCAAGTATAGTCAAGTATAGACCATACAATAGGCTTCAGTCTGTATAAAAGAATCACTCTGTCCAACATGAACACATCACAGACTGTTGTTGTGTCTTTTGGCAATACACCACATTGTAACATCAGTCAGTCAAGACTGGTTAGTCCTTGCATAGGAGACCATGGGGAATACCAGGTGCCACAGGGGGGCAGAAATGACTCTAGTGCAAACTGTTGTTGTGTCCTTGAACAAGACACTTCACCCACATTGCCTACTACAAATATAGTGTGTGAGTGAGTCGCTTCCATCAGCCCCAAGGCAGCTGTGGCTACAGTAGTATCTTACCACCAGCGAGTGTGGAGTGAATCAGTAGAGCTCTATAAAGTGTTTTGGTGTCCTGAATAGAGCATGAAACAAGACCGAAGTCCAACGGGACCCGTCGGAACCCGATGGACAAATATTTAGAACTTATGTTCGGGCTCAGGTCAGACTCGGACACATCAGCGCATCTGCTGTTTTCTGTCTACAGTAAAACGACTCGCTTTGAGACTCTTAAGTGTCCAAAAGATCAGAGCTCTGCACTTCTAGTTTAGTCAAAACTGTGTTATTATTATTTGTGAAATGTGGTGCAAAACTTCAGACACATGATTTTTAAAGCATAAATGAGTTGTGATAAAGTCCACAGGAAGTAGAGTCACTATCACAAATCTGCAGCTTCACCTCGATCCGTGCTGTGTGGATGTAAACAGACACATGTGAGGAGCTACTCTGGTCTTTTTACTTTTAAAGAACACTTCAAACTGGATTCACAGTGCTGTTTTGTGGACTGGGGGTCATTATTTGTGGAGGACAAATTCTATGGATAATGTGGATGAGACACTGCAGTTTAAATTTACCACTTTAGGAGAGGTGAGTGATAAAGTCTTTTTTTTTTTTTTGCTATATCCCGAGTTTGTATTTTGCGTCTCTGTGTCCGTTAGAGGGCACACAAACAATATCCTGTGTGTGTCATTAGTAGGTCTATGAAAATAGTGTAATTTTAACTGTGTCGGGATCGGACACAAATATCCTAATGAGTATCGGGCTCGGGTCGGATTCGATCACTGCTCTGTCGAACACGGGCCGGGCTCGGACAGAAAAATTCGGCCCGATCCACACTCTAGTCCTGAAGGTCACTGGATTTTTGACCCCTCCAAAGGTTCTAAATGAAAACATCAGGTCATCAGGTCCATTGTCCTCAGGACACTGTCAAGTGTGAGAGCATTACCTTCAAAGGCATAGAGCACTGTGTACTGTCCACACACGTCGTCAAACTCAGAGAAGTCTGTGTAGAGGCCCACTGCAGGCGTGCTCTCCTCTGGGGGGTCAGGGAACTCTGGAGGCTCAGGTAAGTGATCTGTGTTCACACTGTGGGGCAGACACAGCAGAGTACTGGTACTATGTGCTATGTGCTCACAGAGGACTCTGACACTGTGAGACCAGAAAACAGTGTTCTGTTCATTTGACTCTATGTGAAAATGATGCAGAATGAAAGAGGCTCACGTGTGCGGGTGGCTGTCCGGGCTGGAGGAATCCTCTCCTCCCATCGCTTCTGAGAGCCACGTCTGTACAGAACATAAGATAACAGACAACACTTTATAAGGAACATCTGCTCCAAAAAGCAAAGTAATCAAAAAAGCTCAAATGTTTATTCTGTTCACTGAAGGTAGTGAGCTTAGCCCAGTATGGGTGTGCTGTGTGTGAGTATTGGTGGTGGTTGGAGGCACATTGGCAGCTTTGCTTCTGTCTGCCTGCCCTGGAGCAGCTGTGGCTCTAACAGAAGGATCCCATCACCAGGGGCTGTAGTGAATGAATAATAAGATAAGATAAACCTTTATTTGTCCCACAATAGGGAAAGTACAGTGTTGCAACGCAAAGGCAAGCAGGCAGCAGGAAAATAGGAGCGTGCAATCAAAATCAGGATCAAGATAAATGATACTATAAAGATTTACAAGAGACAAAAACAGAGCACTGTGTCGGCAGGGTAAAACTATAACGCTAACGCGCACCATTGTAAAACTTAATTATTATTATTACTAATAATATCATTGCAATGGTTATTCCCACAACAAAGCAGACATGCCGTGTTAGAACAGACAGAAGGGGATTGGACAGTTTGAATTAAGATAAGATAATAAGATAAGATAATCCTTTATTTGTCCCACAATGGGGAAATTGCAGTACAATGGGGAAATTGCAATTAGAATTCGCAGGTACACTACACTACACCAGGTAGACTTGTGTTTTGTGATACACACAACCTAAGACCTGCTCACACACAGGTGTACGTACTTCATACTTGGCGATCTCTCCTCGCAGCTTGCCGATCTTCTGAGCGGTCTCTGACATGCTGGGCTCCAGGCTGCTGGGGTCTCCTAAACCTGGGTTATTAGCATACACCACCTTCATTTTCTCCAACGCCTCACTGCCAGCACACAACACAAACGCACAACATAAGTTCTGTGTTATGTCATGTCACTGCTAAATTGTTCTTCAAAAATCTGCAGCCTGTTAAATGTATTTCTGTCTATAAAAAGTTGTGTTAGCCTTCAAATATCTTAAATGATCAAAAATAAAATTGGATTAAAAAATGAAATAGCAATAGAAGGTTAAATTATTATGTTAAACTATTACTGTCAGTTGGCCCTTTAATTTTCTTTTCTTTTTTTGACATTGAACAAAAATTTCATTTGTATAGGCCTCTTTCTGACTAACTAAACCCAGTTAGTGCTCCGTGATGTTAGCTACAGCATGGTGTCTACAGGCTGAGACAGTTGTGTAGTGAGCCCGTGTGAGACCTGCTGTCCTGGGCCTTCTGCAGCTCTTTGGTGGTCTCGTCGATCTTGGCCTGGAGCTTCTTCTTCCTCTGCTCTGGAGGGAGGTGAGAGAAGTCCTCTGATTCTACAGGCTGCAAAACACACCAACAACCGGGTTAGCAAGTAAAAGTACAGTTACCTGACTAGAAATGTACTCAGTTAAGGGTACTGAGGACAAATATACGCAGTAAAAGTATCAAGTATGCAATTTAAAGGTCCTTTATTGTGCCAAAATTTACTCTTGAGAGCTTTAAGCCATGTTAGAATGCTCCCTCATGAAAAACATACCTGGAGTTTTGTTTGAGTAATCCTTTATTATTAGTCTGTCTGCATGTCCAAAGCTCTAAATGCTCTGTTCCACCTTGTGATGTCATAAAGTGGTAGTTTAAGTGAGTGACTACCCTTTACCTTTGGTTCAGTAGAGATTGGCAATTCCAGAGCTGAAATGATCCAAATGATTCTAGTGAATGTGTATGTTTAAAGCTTAAAAACGCAGTAGAGCTCTCCTTGTATTACATCACAAGGTAGAACAGAGTGTTTTGTGTTTGAGAGAAGAACTCAGACTAAATACGTGTTAAACGTGTGTGAATGAAACAAAATCCAACTCCGGGTGTGCTTGTGATGAGGAAACGTTATAACATAGATCAGAAAACAGCGTAATATGGGACTTTTAAAGACATTTCTTCGCTGTAACCCCTCGATCGATTCATTTCCGCAGTGTAAATCATAGAAAAATTTGCTTAAATGTGAGTAGTGATTAGCCAGAGCCATGTGCACCGTGAGCGAGGCTGTTGTTGTGCGTTATGTTAGTGTCCCACCACAGCTCGTCTACACACAGCCAGACAAAAAGTGTTACCATGTGTCTCTCCGGCACTGACGTCTGGACAAAACAGAGGACATACATGCACGGTTAGCATACATAAAAACGAAATGAAAATGAATTTTGCTTTTTTTTTTCTAGCCGTTTTTGTGTTTTTGTGTAGTTGGTTTGCTCAGAGTTGGGACGTAAACTCAAATTAAATGTGTTTAAAAAATAAAGTACAGATATCTGCTCTCAAATGTAGTGAACAGTAAAAAGTATCCACTGTAAAATGTACACCTAAAATTTGTACTCAAGTATTGTACTTTTACTTTTGTACTTCGTTACCTTCCACCACTCTGTTAGAGACATACTTAAACAATTAAACGTAGTAACATCAGCTTTCAGAATCATAACACAAACTCCTTTGCTAAATAGCCTAAAAAAGTAGAAAAAAAAAAAAAAAAGAAAGTGGTGGAATGTACCAAAGTAAAAGTTGTTTCAGAAATCTACAGACTCTATATTCTCTTGGAGTTAGCTGGACTCACTCTCATTTTCTTTGATTATGATTATGATTATTATTATTATTTTACATACAACAAGCATACAGACATAAGACAGGACAACACAATAAGTACAATACAAACAATACTATACAAATGCATACAACGCCACAGCAGAC
This sequence comes from Taenioides sp. WSHXM2023, assembly GCA_029959045.1. Classification (NCBI taxonomy): domain Eukaryota; kingdom Metazoa; phylum Chordata; class Actinopteri; order Gobiiformes; family Gobiidae; genus Taenioides; species Taenioides sp. WSHXM2023. Next base: position 32,555,421 of record CM057090.1, read on the forward strand.
GAGGTGTAAAGTGTGTGTGTTTAATTATTTATTTTTATTTTTTTCATTTGATTCAAACTGTTGGTTCATTAATACTTATTATATTTAATACTATATTATCATTATCATTACTATTTATTTATTTTTATTTTATTTATTTTTTTCCTTCTTTTTAGGTACCCTTATATTGATATTAATTTTATGTGAAGAAGAAAAAAAAAACTGTGCATATATACTGTGACTTATGTGGAGAAAAAAAGCATTGATTAAATTGCAAAAAAAAAAAAAAAAAAAAAATGAAATGAAATGAAATGAAATGTAAAAATGTATGGGTAAAAGTGTGAGGTTTCAGCGTCAGTAAATGTAAATGACTAATTGTGTGTAGTAATGCATAGATTTAAACACTATATGGGAGGGATCGACTTGTTCGGATTTTTTTTATTCATGTGCCCAAAAAAGCCTTACCTTAAATGACAGTGTAAAAATGTGTTTGTTTTTTTTCTTTGATTATTAACGCAGCCATTGCCCATAATAAAGTACTGTACTTATAAAAAACTTGTAAAAAAAAAATGTAGTTATCTGTACTTTACTTGAGTACATTTTAAAGTAGATACTTTTTACTTTGACTTCACTCCATTTGAGAGCAGGTATCTGTGCTTTCTATTCCACTACATTTTTGAACTGGACTGAAAAGTAAAAGTATTTAAAGAGGGTTTATTTTTTAACATGTTCATAGTTTGCGCAAAATAATATATACATATAAAAACAGCTACAAAAAAAAAAGAAAAATCGATTCAGTTGTTTCTACTGAACAAAATTCAGCACAAATTTGTATGAAAATCTTTTTATTACATTATTATTTTATTTATTTTTTTATTTTTTTTAAATTATTATTATTATTTTCTATTATTATTTTTTATTACATTATTTTATTAGATCTCAAAATCTGCATGAAATACTTTTTACTCTTAAAATATATTTTTAAACATGTCCTTTAATACTTTAACTTCAGTCGATTTTTTCATGTGATACTTTTACTTCTACTTGAGGTTTTTTGTTTTTTTTTTTGCTCCGGTATCTGTACTTTTACTTAAGTAACAAAATTAAGTACTTCTTCCACCACTGGAGAAAACTACATAGGGATGCAGCAATAACAGAAATATCGTGATATCGTATCGTCTAACAATAATATCGTGGGCTGTCACAATATATCAAAGTTCTTTTTTACTTAAATTCATTGTTTTATTTCAGCAATAGTAAAAAAAAAATATCGGAAACTACATAAACCATTATCTTTGTTCCATTTCAATGAAGAAATAACTGTTATAAAGAACTTTTATATCTTAATTTATCTTAATTCTTTGGACTATGACACTAATTAGGCTTGTCAAGACTTTTTTGAAAGGAAAAAGTAATAGTTCTTCAATTCTGTTGGCATCTCCATAAGATCGCAATAATATCGTATCGTGAAATGAACATTGTAATTGTATCGTACGGTGTGATTCACACATCGTTATATCCATAGAACTACATCGGCCGTAGACTGCATATAGAAGTGGACTATGGGAGTGTGAGGTCACCCGTAGAGTTCAGCTCCAGTGAAATGAAACTCATCGAGGCTGGCATCGAGGAATTGGAACTGATTTACTGACAAAATAATGAAATAAAAACTCCAGGACGTAAAGTCAATTGGAAAAAAGATTCGATGGAGCCAGAAGCGCGCCCATGCTCACTTCCTATTTAGAACATGACGGCTAGCAGGTTAGGTATGTCCATTTATATAATACAGTGACATAGTCCATCTTTAGGTAAACAATCGCACAACTACTTCATTATTTGTCATAGTTATTGTGTAGCGCATTGTGTTTTGTGTAGCAGGTTTACTGAGTGTACACAGTGACAGGAGCAGATGTGTTGGGCAGGTCCCTACAGCTAGGGCCCCTGAGGGAGAAGGGCTCTGGAATGTGCACTCTTTCACTCACACTTCACTCGAGTGTTCACAGGGAAACAAAGGCCCTGGTAGACCCTGGAGTTGTATTTTGTTTTATTCTCACATGTTTAACACACAAACCCTGCAGATTTAGGCTGTGTTCTTCTCTCAAACAGAAAACGCTCTGTTCCACCTTGTGATGTCATGTGGTAATACAGGAAGTGCTCCATTGTGCTGTTAAACTCCATACACCTTCCCTAGAATCCTTTGGATACCTTCAGCCCTGGAAATGCCAATCTCTGTTGAACTAAAGGTAAAAGGAGCTGTTCACATGAAAACTACAACTTCGTGACATCACAAGGTGGAACAGAACATTTTGAGCTTTGGAAATAGGATTACTCAAACATGTGTGAATGAAACAAAACACATCTCCAGGTTTTGAGGAGGTAAAAGCGTTCTAACATGACTTAAAGCACACAAGAGTCCATTTAGCGAATGCTGTACCTGCATTGTGAACATACTAATGAGTGATGAGTTTATGAGTGCAAAACTTTCCGAGACTGGTACAAGTAGTGTTTTGGCGTGATAGTAAAGCTAACAACAACTAGCAATCTAACGCACACTTAGGCACACGATTATCAGACACAGTGGACTTATTTTAACTCCAAGAGCTGCTTATACCATACATCTGTTCTGGTGTAGGAGACATGGACTGTATATATAAAAGGACATAATTAACCAGCTAGTTGCCGCGTTCCAAATAGGAAGTGAGCATGGGCGCACTTCCGGCTCCATCAACTCCAGTTTACTTTGTATTGAGAAACTGTCTCTCTATGTAACTGCAGCTGTCAGACTCGTCATTCGGACAAATGTTTGTAACTACATAATCCTGGTGTTTTTATTTAGATGTTTTGTCAGTAAATCGGGACAAACATTAATAACACACCAATCAGGTGCCTTCTTTCCCCAAGGTTGCTCCTGCTAGCATTAGCAACAGGTTTGATTGACAGCGTTGCTAAGCGGGAATGGTGTTACCTTCAACAGCCTCGCTCCTGAGTGGCTCTTTAGTTGCTATGATACTAGTTGATATGAATTGATGCGCCATATTCACTCCTATAACTGCTAGCCTCGACGAGCTTCATTTGACTGGAGCTGAACGCTATGGATGACGTCACACTCCCTTAGTCCATCTCTATTTACAGTCTGTGGTGCTAAATGTCGGGGACTTTCTAAATATAACACCGATACTGATATTTGAAAGAAAAGTTTGTAACATGCCAGTGAAGTGAATGAACAGTGCAGGACACAGAGGACACAGAGGACACTGGGACACATGTGGTGGACATGCTGACAGTGTGGTGGCGGGTCTGACCTTCTTCTTGCTGAAGAGCCACAGCTTGGCCTTGTGTTTGGGCGCGTTCAGGGTGGAGTCTGAGGTTGCGGGTTTGATTCCCTGAGAGTAGTCCTCAAACTCCACGTCTGAGGGCCGCTCGAAGCCCGACTTGTGCTGTTCTATGAAGAGGATGGAGTCCTGCGGAAGGGACAAAGGAGCTCACTTAGGCTAAGACACCTAAGTGAGCTCACCCACCTACGGGAGGGCACCAGGTTTAATGATAATTATTATGATTATTGCTACTACGCACTGACCACACCTAAATCACTGCACTGATTTTCTTATGGATATTTTTACTTTAACTTCTAAACAATTTAGAATTTCATAAACTTGACCTGTCTGTGTTCTTAGATATGATGTAAACATGTTCAAATCAAATACAGCTTTTGGAGGTTAACAATTGTGATTTATTCTTAATTACAAAGACATTGGACATGATGTACCAAGACAATTATCCAATCAGAAAGCACAGTGAGCCTCTCTCTGATCTGAACGGTCACTCACTAAACCCCAGCACCTGCACCAATCCTGACTCAGTGCTAGTGCAGCCTCTGCAGCTCAGGGAGGGGATTCTGGAGGTTCTGAGCTTCACATGAGTCTGTCCATAAACTGAGAATGAGACACACCTGGATGTGTCTCTATCTGCAGGTTAAGACTCTGGCGATACAGGCTCAGACTTTTAAAAACTGTAAGAGTGCAGGGTAGGAGCTACAGTTCCTTTAAGCAAGCTATTTTAGATTTAAAAATTCTCGCTGTTGCTTTTGGTACATTTAAAATCACAATCACTTACAGAATATGTAAGATTTGAATTACTATTTCAGAAACATAACCTCTTGTGTTTGCACAAAGTAAACAAGACCATATCAAACACTGACTTTACAGACAATTGTAATGTTGATTGAATCATAAAAAAATCAAATCTCTCTTTAGGTTTCCAGATCCTACAGCTAAAATCTGTTGGAAATGACTGAAATTCTGAAATGAATTCTCTTCAAAGTCGTGACAGGGCTGGGGCCTTCATAAAACATTTGCAGCTAACATTACTAACACAGTATCTTATGTAGGCATTCCCAAATAAATGTGGAGTGAATTCTGGAGGTTGTTAGATTTTAAATAAGGTTTAGGGAGACTGAAATGTTAATAACTTGTTTGTGTATGTGGCAATGTTCATTTCTAAATGGCGAATCAGAGCAGGAGAGGCACTTTCAGCAGAGGAACCAGAATGACTATCTCTCTCTCTCCTTTGTCTGTTTACCTGTTACTTGTACTTTTAGTGGGGAGACTGGTATAGGTCAGGCAAGTTTATTTGTACAGCACAATTACACAAAGTAATTCAAAGTACATGAACGGTACAAATATGGAAATGTGGAAATTAAATGAGTGACCAACAAAAGCGGAACCTAACGATGACCTGAATATTGATCACAGTTGTTGAATCCTGCATATGTTAAAAGGTGTGAGTGTGTGCTCCAGACCTGGTTAGCATTGATACGTGTCCCTGCGGTAAAGATGCAGTCCAGACATTTGGTGATGATAGGGAGCACATTCTTCTCAATCTCTGAGAACTGACAGTAGCCCGCAGCTAGCCTCCGGATCCTCCGCTCATCCATGTCCTGTAACTTCTGTTTATGAGAAGAGAGGAGACGGGGTTACTTCAAAATAAAAGACTCATTCATGTCCTGTAACGTCTGTTTATGAGAACAGAGGAGGCAGTGGTTATTTCAAAATAAAAGACCCATCAATGTCCTGTAACTTCTGTTTATGAGAACAGAGGAGAAAGCGGTTACTTCAAAATAAAAGACTTATCCATGTTATTTAACTTCTGTTTATGATAAGAGACGAGATGGGGGTTACTTCAAAATAAAAGACTCATCCATGTTCTTTAACTTCTGTTTGTGAGAAGAGACGAGATGGGGGTTACTTCAAAATAAAAGACCCATCCATGTCCTGTAACTTCTGTTTATGAGAGGAGACAGAGGTTATTTCCAAATAAAAGACGTTCTATGTTCTAGTGTGGAGGAAGAGTATTATTGTGGGACTTAAAAATGCACTGTGAAACTTTTCTGATGAGGGATCCACCCCCCGCTTGTCTCAAAGTTAGAACACAGTTCCCTCCCTGAGCTGCAGAGGCTGCACTAGCACTGACTCATGATTGGTGCAGGTGCTGGGGTTTAGGTAGAGACTGTTCAGATCAGAGAGACATTTTAGGTTTAAACACACTGGATTTCACCAGTGAATCTGGCAACCCAAATGAGAGACTCATGTGGGTTGCCAGTGTGAGGTTCATTCTGCTTTCTGATTGGACAATCGTCTTGTAACTGGGACACAGATGGGTTAAGTTTATAAAATTTTATATCAAAATCTTACATACAGTTCCTTTACACTTAAAAACAGGTGATGCGCCCAGGCCAAGTCATATCTGTGAAGAGGCAAGCACACTCACTGTAAGAATGCCTGTTTTTCAATGTCTTTTTGAGCTAAAACAAATGCTAGATATACTGTATGTTTAATGCTGTACTGTGTGGCACCCCAGGTAAAGCAATAACATTTCCATAGTGACAAGCAGATTTTGTAGCTTCCACCAGAAAAGTTACGCAGTGCACCTTTAAGTATTAGCGATAGTAGTATATTGTTTGGCCTTTAGAACAGAGAAAGTGTTTGTGTTTTCAGATGGCCTTGGAGTGAAAGGGAGTCCTCCACTGTGGGCACCTGCTCCTCCTCCTCTCACACATTCTTCAGCTCCATATCTCCAGGACGGTAAGGCCACAGGCAGGACTTAGACTGATTTGTTATTACAGTTGAGACCCAGCCTTCCTAACTTATACTGTCACTGTACACGCATTTATGCAACTGCTCAATTTGAGATAAGCACGCAGTCAAAGAATGTCATTTCCCAGGTCATAATATATTCTTAAAGGTCCTATATTACATAAAATGACATTTTGTGAGCTTTTAGTCATGTTATAAATAGACCTCAAGTTGTGTTTTGTTTCATTCACACGTTTTTATACAAAATCGTTCTACATTTGCTTTGCTTTGTACCATGTTACAACATTGTTCCCTCATCAGAAACAAGCCTAAAGACAATTCTCCATAAATATACAAAAACATGATATAAAACTGTACACAGCAACTTGACAAGCCTGATGCGATGCGTGCTGATTGTGCTCCGAAGGGGGAGCGATTCTTTTTTTATTTTTTTATTTTGGGCAAGTAAGCAATTTACATTCTTGACAAAATATGACATATGACAAAAGTGCAATCATAACAGAAATAACAACAACAAAAAAAACATTTGCCCAAAAAGGAGTGGGAAGAAGAAAACTTATTTAATCACATCCCCTCTTCTAATTTAACATAATGAGCTTTCTCTTGCATTCTTCAGACATTTTTACATTAGACCATATGAACTATTTACAAGTGAGGACAATGAGTCACTGTTATAGCTTGGTAACACAACTATCACTCATATTGCAATAACATGATGACTTAACACGGGGAGTAATGGGAGCGAGGATTCTACTACACTAAAACGTGACATGGTGATCTAACTATGTTATGTGTTTGAGCTGTTTATAACATATATCTGGACTGGGGCAAAACTCATTATAGATTTGGAAATAAGCGTGCAGACAAGACTATTTAAAGCTGACTCAAAGAGGAGAAATGATCATCTGTGTCTTCCCCTTTTTTCCATTTGTGAGTTTCTTTTTACTGTTCCTACTGAAAGAACAGGAATCCAGCACAAAAGGGACACTTCCTCAGACTTCTTTAACTTTACCATCGTAACTACATACATATGCAGTTTGTCAATGGGCTCTTACGTCATCGGCCAAATGTCTTACAGGAAATCTAATCTTATATAACAGCACAGGTCATCACAACAGCTAGCTGCAGATCATGGTAGCAAGCAGAAGATATCACTTGTTTTGAAAATAAAAGGACAAAGTATGTACAGAGGTGTGGGTGGTAGGGGATAACTGAAATTTTTAGCCCAATGGCTTTGAATGCAGGTCAACACGATTGAGTGACTAAAGTGAGGGGACAATATTATAATATGGATAAAAGCAAATAAAAGTTGCATAATATACAGTATATATTCACAATATATCTCCTATATAAAGCAAAATTGACTTGAGCTTTAAGCCATGTTATAGAAAAGGTACTTTACTGTCCCAGTGGGGATATTTATCCTCTGTAATGTTGTTACCTCCTCAAAAACATACCTGGAGGTGTGTTTTAGTTTCAGTCACATGTTTTGCATTATTAGGCTGTCTACATCCCAAAAGCTCACAAAGCTCTGTTCCAGGGTAAGGATAACCTTAAGTTGTTTAAGTTTAACTTCAGTTTAAACAAAGAAGTTTCAATGAGGCCAAAACAATGGCTATAACTTCAAAGTTTGGCAATTCTAGGGCTGAAATCATCCAAATGATTCTAGTGAAGGTGTATTTACCACATGACATCACAAGGCAAGAACAAATAAGAACAAATAAACCTAAAGTACGCAGGGTTTGTGTGTTAAAAATGTGTGAATAAAAAAAAACACAACTCCAGGTCTGTATGTGATGAGGAAACAACACTATAACACAGATCAGCAGAAAACAGAGTAATCCAGGCCCTTTAAGTCCAGCCTGCGTCATGGTACAAATCCTTGGACGTGTGCCCTGCCCTGGGCTCACGTCCTGGGCACACTGAAGTGTTTGTAGTACTCACATTGAATATCTGGGGTATGTCTGTGTAGTAGTAGTAGTTCTGCTCCTTGTTGTACTTCTGCAGCTGGGCAGCGTAGTCACTGCGGCTCTCCTCTGCGATGTGGGTGCGGCTGTGGGCGTAGTGCTTGGCCTAAGAGCACAAGACAATGGCTCAGGATTGGCTGGTTGTATATTGTACAGTGCACACTACTTAGTTGTAAACAGATCTGATAGTTAGACGTATGACAAAACAAACAATACAGAAAGACAAACGATTCTGTGTTCAAATGATTTAAATAAACAGTGTGTCACTTTTTAGAAAATAAACAGACTAAATTAAAAGCCTGCTGTTGTGTTTATTGCACTGAGCAAGCTTGCGTCTCTACAAACCTGAGTAGTCTGGAGGAGGGCCTCCACCTGGTTGTTTCCATGGAAATGTTGTTCCTTTAACTATGACTTTTTCTGGTACTCCATGGAATGTTAAGAAGTATGGTTTTAACTTTTTCCACGAATTCATACAGCTTTCATAACTTAAAGATGTCCTCAAAATGTGAAGCTGTCAAAAGTAGACCGACTACTACAGGTAGGGTGATCAGACGTCCCTATTACCCGGGACAGTCCCAGTTTTGAGCCCTGTGTCCCCTTTCCAGCAGATTTATACAAAACCACTGATTTGCCCCAGTTTTATACAAGAAATGTCCCAGGTGTCCCTATTTTTGACTAATTTGACACCTGCCAACAGTAAAGAGAGGCATACATTGTCATTTGTTTAAGTAAAATACAGAAAAGCTGCTTAAAAATGACCAAAACACAATAAAAATATGACTATACTGACTATACTATACTGGATATTAGTCGTAAATAAGTCATGAATGGGCCGAGTGTGCAACAATTTTTCTTAATTACGTGCTTGTTTCACAATTTTATTATTACCAACCACCACAAACTGGAAGTGTCCCAGTTTGAAACTCTGGTTACTTTAACTATGGGTTCAATTGTTAAGTCATTTAATGTTTTACTGAACTGAAACAGAGCTAACCTAAAGCACATGAAGTCTCAGTTTCATCATAAAACTGAGACTCCATCTGCCGAAGGTCTAAGTGTGTCCATCTCTGTCTCCAGCTGAGCTCTTGTTGTTAGCATTTGCATTAGTGTGTACCTTCTCGACATCGAGGCGTGTGGCGTTCAGGTCGTTCTCGGTCTTCTCGGCCTGCTGCGTGGCCTTCTCCGCCTCGGCCCACTCTTTGGCAAAACGCTTCTTTGTCTGCAACATGACACAGGACAGCAGTTATCATTAAAGAAGGCATACTACTCTTTTTTATGCCATTTAGTTGAAAATATAATTATTTGACATGTTGTTCATTGTAAAGCACAATATAGATCTAAACAGTAGAATAATAATAGAATTGGGTCTGTGGACTTCTGATAAGACCTACATGACATTTTGAAATGTAAAACCCATCCCAGACTCTGAATTAAAAAAAAAAAAAAAAAAAAAAAAAAAAAGGATTACTCAAACATGCACGATCAAATTAATCAGGGGTGTCCACACTGTTTTCATCAGGGGCCGCATAATGAAACCTAGAGCGGAGGGCCATAGATACAGGACATGAAGTTAATCACTCCAAGTGTTGAATTTAACATAGTTTTAATTAAGTCATCACACCTTCATACGGCTGAGAACATTGATTTGAAGTCTATATCACAGCAAAATGTTTGTTATGTAGCTTATGATAGCGAAATTCTTCAAAAGCTGCAGAAATAAAATACTACTTTGGGTCATTTGAAGTAATTCAGCAGTAAACCTGAGGATCATAGTTTGGACATGCCTGATACAAGTGAATTTTACACAATATGTCCCCTTTAAACATTTTGGTATTTATTTGGCAACAGTGGTAGACACAGACTGCTGGAGTACAACCTCTGTGTGTTATTATCTTAAGTTCATATATCATAGATGATTAAGTAGTATGTTGATGTTGTGTGTATGTTTTTGCACTGCAGTATCTTTCTTTAGGATACTGTGTTATGTAAACGAGTATGCTGATTTCTCACCACGACAAACAGCATGCATGTATGAATCTCTCAGCACATTGGGTCGACAAGGCAATTTGAAAATACGCAGTTCCAAAGGTAGCAATTTTAGTCTTATTCTGTGCTTAACCTGTAGTTTATATCTGTACAAATGAAAATACATGTGTTCTTCTGTACTTGTATGTTCATATTTTTTGTCAATTATCCTGTGCAGGTTTAAAATGTGAACTTTGAACAGAATCCCATAATTATAAAATAAACTGCAAAATGCCAAAAAAATCACAATAGGAGTGGTCCATGATAGTGAAGGTTCTACAGTTAATGATGGCTTCAAGAAGGCAGCTGAAACTGAAACTTCAATCAAACGTCTCCATTTCAAAAATATGTCCAGATGACTACCTTTGAAACCTTCACTACCATGGACAGTGTTTTTTGTAAAATAGCTATGCAAATGTCTCCTTTAAAAGTCCTATATTACGCATACTTGACTCTTGTGAGCTTTAAGACACGTTGTTACCTCCACACCTGGAGTTGTGTTTTGTTTCATTCACACCTTTTATTATTAGTCTGTCTGCATCTCCAAAGCTCAAAACGCTCTGTTCCACCTTGTGATGTCATTTAGTTGTAGTTTTCAAGTTAACAGCGACTTAACTTACTGTTTGTTCCTTTTTTTGTTGTTGTTTTTGGAGTACTTCCTGTATACCCTGTGACATCACAAGGTGGAACAGAGTGTTTTCTGTTTGAGAGAAGAACTCAGCTTAAATCTGCAGGGTTTGCGTGTTAAACTTGAAAGATGAAACAAAACACAACTCCAGGTCTGTTTGTGATGAGGAAACAACATTAGAACATCAGAAAGTAGCGTAACACGGGCCCTTTAATGTCATCCTCTCTGTCTGAAAGGCTTCTACAAATAATAAATTGGTTGCGAGTCTGAGGCAGTAATTAGTCAGCGCTAATGATTTTTCATGATTCTCATAATGAATGGGTTTATTACAAAGTGTTTCTCATTTGGCCGCCTGACATAAACACTTCTGATCGCACAAAGAGATCACTCCAGTGAATAATGAGGAACACACACGTCTATAGAAGTGGAAGTCATCAAATAAACCATTTAATTAATCTAATATAGCAAATGATGTTGTAAAATGAGTGTAAACAAATATCCAAACTGCAAAATAGATAGTGAAATGTATCTAATCTTGGATAAGCATGGCCAGATTCATTGTGTGAATTCAAGTCATTTTAAGCAGGGCTAGATTCCAGTATGTTCCGGAGCCTACATTTTGACGTGGGGCCATCATAACTGTCCAGTCACATTCATAGACTGTAATGGACATTGTAATGGATCCATCAACTCTGGCTCCAATTCACTTTCGATTGAATAACATAACTGTGCTATGTGTGTAGAATCCCTCAGTCCAGGTAGAATCCATGGCAAAAGGAGAAATTCAATTTGTCAACTGGACAAAAGTTTATTTGGTTGGTTTTGGTCCAAAAGGAGCTGTTTTCACACCTCTGGACATGTCCTGGCTAGTCCTTCTGTTTGTTTTGATTAAGGTTTGAGGATAGAGTTATAGATGGGAGACAAATGATGTCTGAGACCCCCATTTCTGTTCAAGGAAGGATTCTCTTTCTTGACAAAAATAGCCTCTTTAACTCTCCTCTCAAACCAGTTCTTTTCTCTGGCCAAGCTCTGGACCTCACTGTCCTGAAAGGAGTGGCCCGCGGCTTTTAGGTGGAGATGTACAGCAGATTGCGGCCCACCCTGGCTCTCTCGTCTGTGTTGGCACATCCTTTTGTAAAGTGGCTGTTTTGCTTATCCAATGTAGCCACCAATGTGTGTCCACCAGCGTCTGACCAGAACTGAAGAAGCAGCTTGGATGAGCTGCGAAACGTATTCGACCAAATAAACTTTTGTCCAGTCGACAAATTGAATTTCTCCTTTTGCCATAACCCGCTCTATGTTTGTATGATTTTTTTTCACTATTTTATCTGTAAATCATCTTATGAACATTAATAACAGAGCAATCACATGCCTTCTTTCCAAGAGGTCGTTCCCGCTACCGTTAGCAACAGGTTTGATTGACTAAGCATGTGAAGGGGCAAGTACCTTCAACGCCCTTGCTCCTAATTGGTTCTTTGGTTGCTATGATACACTTAGAATTTCAAAATCGAACACTATGGGTGACAGCACACGTCTTCTGTCCACTTCTACATAAAGTCTATGGTCACTGGACATCGCACAGTGTAGTTCAGTGGACATGTGGCAGAGTTGAAGGACTTACACTCTCCAGATGTTTGAAGCTGCTCTCTAGGGTTTGCTGGGCCTTCTTCACGTCCGATAGATGCTGCACACACACAAATACACACATTAGGTTTCCATGCTTTGTGGGGACATTATATAGCTATTCATACTTTACTTTACATTGGAGGCCCTCTACCCAATTTTACCCATCTATTTGAGCAAAATACATCTTGCCTTAGTACAGATATATTGTACAAGCAACCTCAAAATCTGCACATTAGCGTGCTAGTTGTTCTTAGCATTGCATTATGTAACATTTGTGGTGGAGCGTCCTCTACCTGTTTGTCTCAAACTGTTTGTTCAACAGTATTATGCATTACACTTGATCTATCTTGCATAATTCCATTACAGGTAGTTTTAATGCTGAAAAGTTCCTTGACAAACAATGAATGAATTGAATTGCAATTAATTAAAAGCATAGTCTGAAAATCCTGAAATAAGAGACAGAGATTTTTATATTTTTATTTTAATTTTTAATTTATTTTTTGGTGTGTGTGTGTGTGTGTGTGTGTGTGTGTGTGTGCGTGCGTGCGTGTGCGTGCGTGTGTGTGTGTGTGCGTGAATGTGTATGTGTGTGGGGGTATTTTATGACAGTACTAGAATTCAAGCATTAAATCCTGACACAGTAAAAAAATACCATTAAATTTTACTATCTATCTATAACTATATCTGTTTCTCAAATATAACTATGTATCTGTGGGGCTAGGGTTTTATATACATAAGCAAGGTGTGTGTGTGTGTGTGTGTGTGTGTGTGTGTGTGTGTGTGTGTGTGTGTGTGCGTGCGTGCGTGCGTGCGTGTGTGTGTGTCTGTGTGTTATTGTGTTTGTGCGTGAGGGTATTGTTTTGACTGCACTAGAATTAGAGCATTAAATCCTAAAGCAGTGAAAAAATACCAGTACAGTTTACTATCTATCTATGACTACTTCTCAACTATAACTATGTGTCTTTGGGGCTGGGATTTTATATACATAGGCAAGGTGGGTGAAGTGTCTTGCCTAAGAGCACAACAAAGGCGTGCTCAGGTGGGAACAGGATGATTGCTTGTCCTGGAGATGTTGGCTTCAATGCTGTTGTTTATCTCCTCATCACCAGTGTCCCATGGAGGTTCCTCTTCTTGGTGTTGAATGTAGACAGCTCTTGGCAGTGGTAAATTGAAGCTGACAGTAGCAAACTTCTCCTCCAGAAGATCATCTCCATTGTCACTTCAGAAGGTGTTCTTTCTTGACTGAACGGTAGCGCCCAAGCTCTTGATGATGACATGACCCTGGTTACTCTTGGTGGGATCTCAGGTGCTCTTGAAGATGTTGGCCTCAGTTTATCTCCACATCACAGCTGTCACATGAGTGCTCCTCTTTGTGCTGAACCTAGACAGTCTTTGGCAGTGGTAACATGAAGCAGAATTTTGTAAACTTCTCCTCTCTATGTTGAGACTTCTCCAGTAGGTTTTCTTCATTCTCAACGCACCCATATTGACTGGCTGAGTGGAGGGAGTCACTCTGATTCTGGGTTGTCTCCTTCAGATCTTCCTTAGTGGGTGGTTCCTGGGGGCCACTGGAGTTGTTGTTAATTACCATGGCCATCATGCCACGTGACCAGTTTGCATAATCACTTTGGTCCTCCTTCAAAGACGCCATGGTGATAAATGGGTGATATAAGGCTGCACCTGTAATCTAGATGTAGAAGAAGTTCACAAAGGCTCAGAAACGTCAGCCTCTCTGAATTCTGGGTTCTGGATTATCGGTGGGGAGGGTAGGATTGCTTCATCTAAACTGCAACCTTGCAGAGGACCTTGACTGTCAACTGGCTCCAAACCTGTATCTCTTTTGAATTCATCCGGAGTCTTAAATCTTAAATCTCCACTGGCCGTCCTCCTGCAGGGAGTAGTATTTCTTAGTGAATATTCCCTGGCTCAAAGGTTCATTAGGAGGAAAACCCAGTGCCTCAGTTATGGTCTGTTGGTTTTTGTAAGGTGTGCTAGAAAAGGGGTGATCACCCAAGTACAGATGAACTAGAATGCAGCCCAGAGACCACATGTCTATGGCTTCAGTCAGAGGTAGACCTAGGCTAACCTCTGGTGCCTTGAAGGCATTTGGCTGCACCTGCATTTCAGCTTTGACTTTGTGTAGGCTACACCGAAGTCAATCAGTTTCACCTTCAAAGGATGAAATTTCTGGTCAACAAGCATCACGTTGTCAAGTTTTGAGGTCCGTGTGCACCACACCCAACTGTTTGAGGCCATTAAAGGCCATAAGAAGCTGCTGAGCGATTCGTCTGATCTCACTCAGAGGTAAGGTGCCCCGTTTATTCATGTCCTGAAGACTGATATTCAACATCTCAAAAACCAGGCATTTCTGGTCTTCCCAAACAAGAGTCAGTGAATTTGACAGTGTTTTTGTCAGGATCCAGCTGTCTTCACCTGTTCTTCTCTGAAAGCGCTCTCACCCTGCTTCATCATTTTGAGTCCCACAGCCACAGGTGTGTGAGGCTTGAAGCAGTGCACGACTTTTCCATAAACCCCTTCACCGAGGAGCTGCAGGGTTCTGTACTCCTGGATAATATATGGCAGTGGTTCTGACATATTTGCGTTTGTTTTATGAGCTTGTGTTAAGTGACCTTCTATGATTGATGTGTTTGTGAAAATGACAATATCCATTTCTCACTCGGAGAAACTCTGCTCTGTATGAAACTGTGACATCACATGATTCATGACTTCACCACTTTGAAAAGGTTGCTCTGGTGCCATGGAAACAGCAACCATCCATTTTTTTCTACGATAACAAGTTAATAAATTTTTAAATACGGTAAAACTACAACAGTAAAACAGGTGAGCTGATTTTTACAGTTGAAACAGGTCTCTCTCAAATAGCATTACACTCACAAGCTCGCTAGCATTAGCCAGCGGCTTTTCAGTTAGTCACTCTCACCTTTTTGTTAAAAAAACACCTGAACAGGACCATGGACCAACACTCGTATTGATCAGAGACTCCTTGTGTCATCATGGTACCTGCTGAACATTCTGCCAAACACATACATGTAGAACACCCCCAGCGTGTCACTCCAAACTATAGATAAGCTGACGTCTATGTAATGACAGTGTAACATGCTCACAGTCTTGCGCTCCTGCTTGATCTCCTGGAGGAACTTGGTGAGCTCCACACAAATGGAGGTCATCATGTTCTCAGCCACCACCTCCCTCTGCCCCGCGTAGTCATTCAGCTCGCTCAGGATGTCCTGGAACGACCCGTGGTTGCTGAATCTGCACACAGGGGACACAGAGGACTAATGAGAACAGAGGACAGTGGATAGAGGAAAGAGCACCAAGACAATGGACAGGATGGAGGACAGATGACAGACAAAATCAGACAGGACAGAGGACAGTGGACAGACAACAGATGGCAGTGGACAGAGGACAAAGGACAACGGACAGAGGACAGCAAACAGGACAGAGGACAGCGGACATATGACAGTGAACAGAAGACAGAGGACTAGGACAGAGCACCAGGACTGTGGACAGCAGACGGTAGACAGCAGACAGAGGACAGATGACAGTGGACAGCAGACAGAGGACCAGAACAGAGCACCAGGACAGAGGACAGCAGACAGAGGACAGCGGACTGGACAGTGGACAGGACAGAACAGCGGACAGATGACAGTGGACAGGACAGATGACTGTGGACAGAAGACAGAGGACCAGGACAGTGGAAAGAGGACAGCAGACAGAGGACAGCAGACAGTGGACAGAGAACAGACGGTAGATGACAAGACAGAGGACAAAGGACCAGGACAGAGCACCAAGAAAGAGGACAGCAGACAGAGGACAGCGGATAGAGGACAGCAGACAGAGGACAGCTCTCACGTACTTGCAATCTTGCTCCTCCTTGCTCCCTTTTTTGTACTTCTTGGTTAGGTTCCTGAAACAAACAGTTCAGTTCAGTTCAATGACAAAAACAGTTGTACGCACATACAACAAAGTGACATTACACACAGCTATAAAAACACTGCTGATCACAACAAGATGACAAGCCTGAGAAAAAAAACACATCACTAAAATGTTAATAACTGAATGCGTAAAAAGTTCATTGCCTATATTAAAGCGAAATTGTGTTATTATTTTTGTGCAAAAGCGCTCTTTGCCTGGGGCCACAGTTAAAGGGCCCATATTAGGCTATTTTCAGATGTAAGTTCTAATGTCATTTCCTCATCACAAACATCTGGAGCTGTGTTTGGTTTCATTCACACGTTTCACACGCAAACCCTACATATTTGAGCGAACTAACAGAAAACACTCTGTTCTAACTTGTGATGTCATGTGGTAATACAGGAAGTGCTCCACTGTGTTTTTAAACTCCAAACACCTTCACAAGAATCATTTGGATCATTTCAGCCCTGGAATTGCCAATCTCTACTGAACTAAAGGTAAAAGGAGCTGTTCACTTGTAAACTTCTGCTTCATGACATCACAAGGTGGGACTGTTTTGCGCTTTGGAGATGTAGACAGACTAATAATAAAGGGTTCCTCAAACATGTGTGAATGAAACAAAACTCACAAGGATTAATTTTGTGTAATATAAGACCTTTAGATTACTGTATTATCATCTGTTATTCATGTTTTTAAGACAGTAAAATTGTGATAGGTTATTTGATTGTGCAGCCATGACAGCTCAGTGAGTTCAGCCTGCCTCAGTGTGGGACTTATGCAAAGCAGCTTTTCTATTGTGTTCTGGTTTTACATAACATTTGTAAATCTGGAGTAGTTCAGCTGGACTTTCCCCACTGCCCCAGGATTCACTACAGCACATTCATACATTCGAGTTCTTCTCTCAAAGTCTGTACGCCTTCACTAGAATCATTTGGATGTTTTCAGCGCAGGATTTGTCAAAATTTGAAGCGACAGCTATTGATTGAAACTGCTTCACTCCTCGGTGCATCTGCAGATATTAGAGATTTTCTATTGACAATCCCAACTGCACAAAAGGTAAAACATAAATATTTAAAAATAAAAGTAACTTCTAGAATATTGACGAGTAAAGTAGTTCAGTTGAGGTTAAAAATATCTGTTAAAGGGCCACTAAACACCAAAATCACTTTTTTGTACTGATTAGCTGTGTAAATGGGTCTAAAATAGAAGTGTATACCTATCTCTGGCCTTATTTCGGCATTTTAGTGCATATTTATTAAAAATCTGACTTTTGGGTCAAAAGCCATGTCTGTACCGGCCTCTTTAGGATCAACTATAGCGAATTTCCAGGTTGGACTAACGGCCACCAATGAGTCAGATGATGTTCTGAGGTTATTACGTGATAAACACAGCCCCTGGCGGTCTACGGGCGGTACGTGAGGAGCTCCTCTCAGCCCCGCCCCCACCTGGCACCGCTGGGCATTGCGACGTCCCGCCATGTCTGGAGAAAACGAAACGGCGTGATCCGATCTGTTTCAAAGTCTGGAGCGCACCGATCCATACCATGTTAGATTGTTGTGGCTGTTGGTCAGCTGTCAATCATCGCTCCAGACACCCAAATTTAAGTTTTAGAATCAGTTTACAGAGAATTTTTACATTACTAAAAACTCTGCTGTTACATCGGCTATCGGCAGCTCCAAAACCCTTGTTATCGCTATCGTGTCGGATAAAAAAAAAACAAAAAAAAAACATATCAGCCGGACCCTAGAAAGCTCTGTAGTTATAATCTATGACACCCGTGGATCATTATGTTATATTTTGGACATTTTTTGGATAGCAGTATTGACGTAGAGCACATACCTGAGCTGTTTGGCATAGTTCTGCTCGATCTCACTCCTCTCCTTCACAAACTTGACGTATCGCTCCATCAGGTCCAGCCCCGACTGAGTGTGTTTGTCAATGAAGTCGTACTGGTCCTGTAGGCCGCAGAAGACACCAGGGTCAGAGAAGGGGAAACGCAGAAAGAGTTACTTCACAGTGACATCACTCAAGTACAAGCACACAGTAGTGGTCCAAGAAATGACACCAGTGTGAGTGAAAAGGATTTTGGGAAACCACTACTCACATATGAGGAATTAAGCTGCATTGTGTAACTATTCTGGTGGAGGGTCTGTCAAATGTTTTTCTCCATGGAGACATTATTGCTTTGTCTGGAATGTTTCACAGTATGGCATTAAACCTTTCTATTTTCATGGAGGCCAAACCAGACCAAGTTACAGGTCAGATCTGTGGAGGGACGACCCCGCTCACAGTAAGAATGCCTGTTTTTCTAGCTGTTTTTAAATTGAATAAATGTAAGGTCTGTTTAATGTCATACTGTGGCACATTCCAGGCAGAGCAATGACATATCCATAGAAACAAGCAGGTGATGGACCCCCAACCAAAAAGTTACACAGGGCGCCTTTAATGTGATTGGGAAGACAATGATATTTTCAAAGGATAGACCAAAAATTAGAAAACTATGCTAGGACTAAACCAGGTCTAAACTGGAACTAAACCAGAACCAAACCAAGATCTAAACTAGGTCTTGGCTTGGACTATATCAGAACTAAACCTAGAGCTAAGCCTAAAAAAAAAAAAGTCCCATTCACAGGACCGAAATGAACCTTTCCTGAGTCGCTTTAGAATGATCTGGAGCTGTATCAGAACAAGTATAAGAGCACATAGACTAGTATACACCCATGGACACACAGGAATAGAAAAGAGCTCTACAAAGCCAAGTTAAATTGCTGTTACCTCCTCAAAAACAAACCTGGAGTTGTGTTTTCTTTGAGTAACCCTTTATTATTAGTCTGTCTACATCTCCAAAGCTCAAAATGATCTGTTCCAGCTTGTGATGTCATGAAGCGGTAGTTTTTAAGTGAACAGTTGGCCATTCCGGGGCTGAAATCATTCAAATGATTCTAGTGAAGGTGTATGGCGTTTCAGCTCAGCCTAAATCTGCAGGGTTTGTGTGTTACATGTGTGTGAATGAAACAAAACACAACTCGAGGTCTGTTTGGGATGAGGAAACATTAGAACACAGATCAGAAAATAGCAGAATATGGGCCCTTTAACATTCAAATAACAATATTAGCTCGTTGTTCATTACTAAAGACATCTTATTCTAGCCACAGTTGTATTTCCTGTAATCAGCTGGTGTGTGTGTGTGTGTGTGTGTGTGTGTGTGTGTATGTGTGTGTGTGTGTGTGTGTGTGTGTGTGCGTGCGTGTGTGTGTGTGCTGTGAGGGCGGGACTTGTTGGCCTGCTCCTTGCTTCACACTGGCCCCTGGGACTGTCCGTCATTGGGTGGAGGTTCACATTATCTCAGAGCCCAGGCCTGTGCTGAGCTCTCTGAGTGTTTCCTGCAGTAAACATGCGTCACAGCTGAGGAATCGCACCCCCACCCGCCCACTCATCCACCGACCACCCCCCGCCCTGACCCCCAGGGGCCAAACGCAGCTCTACACTGGATTGCGAGGTTTTCAGAGAGCGACCGGTGACAAAAAGAACCCCTAAACAGACTCAGCTTGTTAAAAAGGAGGTATTTTACTTCTATGGGGTATTAACTTCTAACACAGAACATATTTAAATCACCATGTTACCTTTTATTGTTTTGAAAATGCTGTATTCGAAAGTATTAACATGTTTTAGAAGTTTCACTTTTTGAAGTTCTGAGTAACCCCTTTCCCTTCGCTCCCTGTGTTAAGTCACTCCCCCTTCAGAGCGCACAATCAGCGTGCATTCTGCAAATGAAACTACTGCACATGGCATTAGGTTTGTCATGTCATGGTATACACTTTTATATCATGTTTTTGTAGATTTTTGGACAATTGTCGTGTGGGAGCATGGGTGACGTAGGCTTGTGGGCGGAGCATTGCACAGCTAACAGTAAAGAAGGTTCAAATAGGGCCCGGGAGAGATCGCAAAATTATTCAAACATACATGGATGACATCTAAGACCTTTTCAGACATGTTTTTGAAGAGGGAACAACATTATAACAAGCTTAAAAAAGTTGATTTAGCAAAATACCCCCTGTGCCTGTAAATGTGTTGCTTTGGTTTGAGTATCACACAAAACTTGAATGGAGCATAAAATAACCAATAAAAGTGCTGAAATATCCCTTTAATCTTGTCTCAGAGGTCACACTCGATGTGTCTGTCTCTTTTTGGGGGTATTTGATTTTTTTGTTATTATAGGTGATATACTAGAGAGAGACCGATATATCGGATGGGCGATATCGGCCTATCACACTGATGTTTCTTAGCGTGTGAGCTATAGGCCTTAAATCTCCAGCAGACTCCCATATTTAGTTTTGGTTAACCTGATGCCTGTAGAGTGCACACAAAGCTTTATTTCAACACTTCAGTGTGAAGCACAGCTCTGTGAGTTTGTAGTACATTTAAATGACAGAATTTGAGGAAAATAATCATAATTGGCCCAAAAATATTGGCAGAGCTTATCAGCCATTGTCTTTTCGAAATTCTAAACAATTGCTATCGACAGTTTATAACAAACCAAGAAAATCGAAGGTAAAAGCAACAGAAAAAACAAACAAATAAACACTATTTTAAAAACTCGTCTTCTATATTCATAGTTTTGCATAAACACGCTCCTCCTCCATTGAAGATCTTTATAAAACCAAAAACTGTGGTTCTGGGAGGGCATCAGGGCTACCGCTGTGACCTGTGACTGTGCTGTCAATCAAAGGCACTTATTATTGGAACAGTCTTCCTCTGACAATAAGAGAAAGGCCATCTGTGCACTTTCAAACTGCTCTTAAAACTGTGGATGAAGGAAAACCAGGTTTGTGACACATTTAATCTGGACTTTTACTCTTCTGACTTGTGTCTTTGTTGTAATGTTTCCTGCCGAGGGACAACAGATGCAACAGAGCATTTAATCTGGAATATTTACACTATAAAGATGATCATTAAAGAAGACCTGCTATGCAAAATCGACTTTTCAGAGCTTTTAACAATAGTTGTTTCCTTCTTAGTACACCCTCTCAAAGTTTTAGTAATCAAATCTTTAATCGCTTATTTTTAAGACGCTATTTTGCCCCTCAACTCCCCCTTTCCTCATTATCCACCCATTATCTGTTCTTAGTCTGTTCTCCAGTTTGATTTTCTTAACTGGGGATCCACGTAGGATTCAGCAGTGTCACGTAGTAATTTTAGTACAAAAGAAAAAAAAATCCACTGTTCCCTAATGCAGCTCTCCACAGGAGGAGCCGACTCTTTGTTGTGATAAAGTTTACGTCAGTGGACTTGTTTCTTTTATTAAGCCGTTTTAGATTAAAATTGCGATTTAAAATATCCAAATGATAATGATAATGATTCACAAGTGCCAGAGATTATAACTACAGAGCAGACACAAGCACTTTAGGCTTTCTTTAATGTGCACTGTCCCTATCAAATACATAAATAAAGGAAAACATAGACTTAAGTTGACATAATGTACATATATTTCTCTTGTGCATCATGAGTTCGAGCAGTGGGAAGACCACAGTGAGTGACACCGGGCCAGAGAGTGTCCTTCCAGAATCAGAACGCAGCTGTTCCAGGTTCAGCTGAGATGGATCATTGTCTCAGGGGACAGAGGAATACTCCCAGGACCGAGACATTGCTCACTCTAATAACAAGAAACAGAAGTGAAATTGAAATGGACATAGACAGGAAGTGAGCACAGATGTGAGGTAGTTCCTTTGAGCTCTAGCTGCAATTGACTTCTACTGAAAACTCTGCTGCTGTGATCCTCGTCATTGTATATGTATAGTTTTCTTTCTCAGAAATTTTTTTTTGACCTAGAATTTCTTGACCCTGTTTTTATTCTATTGATCAGGTATAATTCTTATATCGTTCCTTCTTTTTTATTATCATATTCATTTAACACATTTAATCTTATTGGTTTAAATTTCATTATTTAACATTACCATACTATTTTTTGTTATTGTATTAATTTAGCAGTTTTATTCATTAAATAAATGCATTATTTTTATTTAAAATTCCTGAACATAACTTTGAGGGGGTATATAGGCAAAATAAAAATATAAAAATGCAATAATGTAGAAAACAGAGCAACATCAAACGTAGTTAATCGTTCCATGACAGAACCCAAATGAAAGAAAGAACACACAAAACAAGTTACCAAAAAAAATAAATAAAAATAAAAAAATAAAAATATATATATACACACACACACACACACATACATATATACATACATATACAGACACATACATACACAAAGATATGCACATTTCTAACAGACCAATCAGCTGTCGTTTTTCTGTGAGATCGCTCCTGCTAGCGTTAGCAACAGGTTGACAGGCTCGTTGCTAAGCGCCCGCCCCCTTCCAAACCCATAGATATAGAACGGTACATCTCGCATTGACTCCCGCTGTCTGCTGGAACGAATGCGTCAACAAAGCCGCCATCTTGGTACAGGATAACGCTGCTTTAAATGAACGAACATCAATCTGGGACAAGGCGAAGTAAGTAAAAGTATTAAAGTAAAAGAGTGTAAAAAAAAAGAAAGTACAAGGTAAGAGTATTTCACGCAGATTTTGAGATCCTGCAAAGCTTCATGTGTAGTGATTTTGATACAGATTTGTGTTGAATTTTGTTCAGCAGAAACAATTAAATCGATAGTTTTTTTTTCTGAGCTGTTTTTATTTGCATATTTTTGTTTGTTCAAATTGCAAATGTATTAAAAATAGTACAGATCCCTGCTCTCAAATGTGGTGGAGTAAAAGTAAAAAGTATCTACTTGGAAATGTACTTAAAGCTGCATTGTGTAACTTTTCTGGTGGAGGGTCCGTCAAATACTTTTCTCCATGGAGCTGTTATTGCTTTGACTGGAATGTTTCACAGTACGGCATTAAACCTCTCTATCTTCATGGAGACTAAACCAGACCAAGTTACAGGTCAGATCTGTGGAGAGGCGAATGTCTGTTTTTCTAGGTCTTTTTGAGCTATAAAACCACCTGTAATTGGATAAATGTAAAGTAGAGCTGTTTAATGTTACACTGTGGAACATTCCAGGCAGAGCAATGACATCTCCATAGAAACAAGCAGGTGATGGACCCCCAACCAAAAAGTTACATAGTGCACTATTAAGTAAAAGTACAGATACTTAAAATTTTTACTTAAGTTTACTTTACTTTTACGTTCCACCACTGGTCCCTGGTTGCAGATTAGCCGCTGTAACTGCAAGCCTCGATGAGCCTCATTTGACTGCAACCGAATGCTATGGATGACGTCACACTCCCTTATTCACTTCTATTCTACAGTCTATGGCGCAAGCTCAAAAACTCTCTCTCAAATTTGTGAGCAACTGTCCAAAAAAAGGAGCCCAAAGTTGCTATAAAGAAGCAGACCTGGCACCCCTGCGCTACAGACGAGTGGAGGAGGGTTGAATAGTTTATAGTAGACTGGGTCACCCCTCCCTTGGCTGATGGATGTCGGTGGAACCAATGGAACCTGCCCCACTGGTTCTGTGTGCTCTGCCTTTAAAGGAGTCATGTATGTGGCGACGCTAAATAAACTGGACTGAGAAGAATTAGGACACTTGATGAGGGTTTCCTATAATAGCTTTGGCTGGAATGTTCCACACTATGGCATTAAAGGGCCCATTTTTTCCCATGAGCTGAATGCGTCTCGCCCCAGTACAGATATATGGTATAAGCAGCTCTTGAGGTCAAAATAAGCCCGTTGTCTACACTGTCTCCATATAATTATAAAGCGTTTTCGTGTTTGATCATCAGGAAGTATGTGTTAGCATGCTAGTTGTTGTTAGCTTTACTGTCTTGCTGTTTAATTTGGCTGCTCTGAAGTGAGGACTAACTTTAGACTGCTGCAAACCGTTTCAAATGAGCTGGTTCCATTTTTCACGTTTCTAAAACAGGAAAAATCAGGTACAGCGACTTAGGCCACGGGCTAGGATAGTCACGTGTGCACCCCCCCCACAACCCTATAAATTTGGTATCACTGGAAACCTTGGGATGTCTAGATTACAATTATAACTGGTAACAGTAAAAAAAACTGGGACTTGCTATGACATATCAATAGTTTTATTGACCTACCATAAAACTCATGAAATGGCTGAATGCAAAACCTGTGATTTCGCCACATGATACAAAGACTCAGTAAATCATCAATTTTTCACTTAAATAAACATATAAGGCATGAAATGAAAGCTAACTCTGTGCCAAATCATTCCCTTTTTAAATCATTCCCAAGGCGTCACAGGGTCATGGATGGAAGATCGAAGAGGAAGTCTTACTACCTATCTGGTTCACAGGTGATTTCCTGCCAAAAGAACTTCTAGATATTGCTCAGGAAACTGTGGTAACTGAGGACTTCAGTGAGGACCTGGATGACTTAGATTCAGATCTGGTTTGTGATATCGATGCTGACTTTGAATCATTTGTGGAAGATGAAAGTGACTGTGATTCAGACTGAGATGATCTATGTTACAGGTCAAAATAAATGCACAAAAAACTCACTAAAACAAAACGACCGAAAAAAACATGTTCATTAGTTTTCTTTTAGGTTTCAGAAAAGATAAGTAACAGAATCAGTTATTGTTTTTGACATACGTTTTGAAAGCTTGGCGAGATTGACTTTTTGTGTCAATTTATGTGTTACTGGTTATTGAGTTATTGTGGCACACTGAGACATATCAAACATTGTATATGATGGAAATGAAAGTGGTAATATTGCAAGTGTAGGTTTGTTGATACCTCGAGACATATGGCATTTCAATTTTTAAGCTGAATATGGGATCATTATGCGATCTTCAGCATTCATTTAAGTGTTTTATCGATCACTAGGTAAAACATATGATATCTTTGCTAGTATTTGTCCTACCAGATTACTTTTGGCATGAGATCAAAGCTGAGAGATTGGGCTTTCTTGTTGTGCATATAGTTTAGGCAAATGTATGTAGAATTATGATGAAAACTGAACTATTGTCATATTCATCATGTATTGTCATACGAGCATTTATTGTTTATATGGTGTCATACTTCACTAAAGCATATCTTCAGACACAATTAAGACAGACATATCATTTAAAAAGGGAATGATTTGGCACAGAGTTCGCTTTCATTTCATGCCTTATATGTTTATTTAAGTGAAAAATTGATGATTTACTGAGTCTTTGTATCATGTGGCGAAATCACAGGTTTCGCATTCAGCCATTTCATGAGTTTTATGGTAGGTCAATAAAACTATTGATTTGTCATAGCAAGTCCCAGTTTTTTTACTGTTACCAGTTATAATTGTAATCTAGACATCCCAAGGTTTCCAGTGATACCAAATTTATAGGGTTGTGGGGGGGGGTGCACATGTGACTATCCTAGCCCGTGGCCTAACTTTAAAGTTGTCTATCTCCATGGAGACGAGCAGGTAGCGTGTTTTTCAATGTCTTTTTTTCTAAAGTAGACACCATACTAGTCTTGTATTAGTATTGTGTGCGTACAAATGAACATACTTTTCAGAAGCCTGTCATTTCTGTTTATGTAATATTCCAATTTTCTGAGACACTGAATTTTGGGGTTTTCATGATCTGTAAGCCATAATCATAAAAATATTTATTTCACTCTATATGTCATGAGTCTATTTAATATATGGGTTTGACTTTCTGAAATGAGTGACAAAAAATGTTGAACTTTTATACAATATTTTAATTTTTTGAGAAGGACTAGTATTCTTCTGTTAGTATTCAAAGGCCCATATTACACTATTTTCTGATTTATATTTTCTCATCACAAACACACCTGGAGTTGTGTTTCATTTACACATATTTAACACACAAACTCTGCAGATTAAGGCTGAGCTCGTCTCTCAGACTGAAAACACTCTGTTCCACCTTGTGATGTCATGTGGTAATACGGGAAGTGCTCCACTGTGTTTTTAAACTTCATACACCTTCACTAGAATCATTTGGATCATTTCAGCCCTGGAATTTCCAATCTCTACTGAACTAAAGGTAAAAAGGAGCTGTTCACTTGAAAACTACCACTGACATCACAAGGTGGAACAGAGCGTTTTGAGCTTTGGAGATGTAGACTAATAATACAGGATTATTCAAACATGTGTGAATGAAACAAAACATAACTCCAGGTCTGTTTTTGAGGAGTTAAATATTGTAGGATCTTGAAACTGTAACAGGCATAGCTCATCATTTTACATTTGGTTCACTGTAAATAAACCACAATATTGATCTAAAACTACTGACTAATAGAAACAGGTCCATTCACTTCCTGTTTCAAAGTGCATTTTATCCAAGTAAGCAGCATTTGCTTCATTTATCGTTGCTGAAAAGAGGCTACACAACATTTCTGAACCCTACATGATTAACCCTGAACTCTATAAGTAAGTGAAAGAGCAATGAAAATGACAGACAATACAGGATTTACACAGAGACTGCAGAGGGAAACTACTCAGCTCTGGTGGAGAACATCTGTTTTTTTCTGTTTAAAGACGGGGTACTTTACTTCTATGGGGTATTAACTGCTAACACATATTTAGATCACCATGTTACCTTTTACGGTTTTCAAAATTATATATAACATGTTTAAACAGTTTAATTTCATTTTTGGTGCTCTGAGTTTCAACTCCCTTTGCTCCTTGTGCTAAGTCTCACCCTTCAGAGAACTATCACAACACAATAAGCGTGCATCCTGCTAATGAAACTACTGCACATCACATCAGGTTTGTCAACCCAAAACATGTACAATAGGTCAAATCGTCCAGCTCAGGCAGTCATAACCAACACTAGCAACAAGATGATGGAGATGGGTCCCACTGCTCCTGAGGAGGTGCCCCAGCGGCATTGAAGGATGGGTCAAATGCAGAGGACAAATGTTGCTACGGGGACAATAAAGTGCACCTTAACCTTAACCTTAAGTTGTACTGTATTGGTTTGTATCCTGCTCTTGAATATTTATTGTAAATAGCCGTGTGGGAGTATGGGTGACGTAGGCTTGTGGGCGGAGCGTTGGGTAGAATCTTACAGCTAACTGTCAGGAGGAATACCCCCTCTTTAATGTCCCTGTACACTGTCCCTTAAAATAATGACTAAACAAAATATGCAGGAATCAGGTTACATAGTTTATCTTTGTTATAACATATGAAGTACAAAGTGTCCAAAAGTAGTCGCAACAGTTAAATAATATTTGTAGTCCTATATTGGCTTAAACATTCTTCATGCTGTGTGCATATTTGGGCTGATGGGGTAAACCAAGTCAAACTAGGGCCGGGGAATTATTTTTTCTTCATATTGATTCATTTCAATTTTCAACTTGATTTGATTGAAAACAAAATAAACATAAACAATACAAAGTGCACATGTTTTTGCAGACAGAGCACTGTTCACAGACCTGTGTACCTGGTACAAAGATGAGAGAGTGATTGAAACAGCAGCAGCAGCTTGGTGCTGTGTTTGTGTGATCTGCACACGGGCACATGCTGCTGTCATCAAGAGCCTGGAAACACCAGACTGCACTATATGCCAACAGAGCTATGCTAACATGTACACACACACACACACACACACACACACACACACACACACACACACAGTGTACGATCAAAGGCCATCTCTGACAAAAAACTAAAACTTCTCACACAATAATGGGTTCCAGCCTCATTCTCTATAAAGACGTGGTGATGAGTCTGCTCCATAGGCTCTCATAGTCAGGAGGGACGAAACACAACTTGCAGTACCTGTAGTTTAGTACCTGTAATTTAGTGTGTCAGAATGAAGAGAAGAATGAGTGCCTGAGAGAGTGACAGCAGCTCACAGCAGCTCAGAGGGACAGAGGGACAGCTCAGAGGGACAGAGGAGCTCATTCTCCAACAGGCTCCTACAGCTCCGCTCAAACAGTGAGAGATACAGGACTACATTCATACTATACTCCATACAACTGTACAACAACTCACCCTTATGTAACAGATAATACTCCCTACAACTGTACAACAACTCACATGATGTCATAGATAACCCTGTGTCATGTCAAATCTTCGTATCGTCTCTCCTTACCAAATATACAGTTTTGATTATTTTTGTATTTTTTAGTATTGTACTGGGCCTTATTTACTACTTATTTGGGATTTATTATTACCATTGGTATGTTTTATAAATATCACATTTAGACTAAGACAAACCTTATTGATCCACAAGGGAAATTATTTGGACAGACTCCTGTAAACATGTTCTGAAATGTATGCCCTCAAGGTGCACTCTGAACTATATTTCACACTTTTTACATAGTGCAGCCTTATTTTCAAACTGGACGCTGAATACTTTTACTCTGAAAGCTAGAGTAAATGTTACTCTGTACAGATGAGTACCATATACACTCTGAGTCAAATTTGACTCTTTATGTGTTAAATGAACTGTGTATTATCCTGTGTTAAAATAGAAAAGAGCACAATCAAAAGTGTCCTCTAGAGAAGCGTGCTCTTCCTCTAGAGGACATCCTCAGACATAAATAATCATTATTTTTCTAAAGAAACACCAGGATGAAGTCACAGGGCTAAACACTTCTGGAAAATATGCCATTGTGATTTTTCTCACAAACATTGTAATTGTGAGCTTAGATTTGTGATTTAAAGATGCACTGCGTAAATTCTAAGGTGGAGGGTTGGCTACTTGCTTGTCTCCATGGAGATGCTACTACTTTACCTGGAATGTTCAACAGTAGGGCATTAAACAAATCTCCCTTGCATTTGTTCAATTACAGCGTTTTATAGCTCAACAGTACCTTAAAAAACATGAATTCTTACCATGTGCAAGCTCACTTCTCCATAGATCTGACCATTAACCTGTCTCCATTGTGACTACCAAGTTTATTTCCATAATGTGTGGAATAATCAAGGCAAAATAGTAATATCTCCATGGAGACAAGCAGGTGTCCAGATCCTCTTCCAGAAAAGTTACACAATGCACCTTTCTTATACAAGTTCTTATAAAAATATGCAGAAGAATTGACATAAACACTGTTACAGCCCTATGAACGGACACACTGATACAAGAATCACATTTCAGAACATGTTTGTATTTTGATGTAGAATAAGACAGACAGATTTTGTTGTTTGTGAAGGAAATGATGGTACTTCTAAACTGCAGCCTTTGTTATTTGCTCTCTGTGGCCATTCAAACAAACTCCTTCAAAGACACAATCTGACCTCTGACCACGAAATATGACTGAATCTTGAGTAATTACCCAGCCTTAACGGAAAATGGTCATGCAAAATGGACTTTTCAGAGCTTTTGCATGTTTGAGCAATCTTGAATCACTTATTTTCAAGACGCCATTTTGCAGAGATCAAGCTTTTTGAGAAATAAATGCAAGACAAATATTGTTTAAAGCCATGGACAGACACAGATATGGACATAAGCTGCTGGCACATCCTCTCCAGGAAACTTACATCATGTACTATTAAGTACTGCAACATTCACTAAAAAAAACTACACAAATTCATTGCTACTTACACTACTACAAAACTTCTACAAGTACTGCTAGAGCTAAGTACGAAAAAAATAAAAGGTGGTGAGTAAGTTAGAGAGGGTCAGAAGGAGCAGAGGTGAGGGACAGAGGTGGAGAGGATACGGAGGAGATGGTCAGAGGTGCAGAGGAGAGGGTCAGAGGAGCAGAAGATGAAGAGAAGAGAGTCAGAGAAGCAGAGGAGAGGGTCAGAGGAGCAGAGGAGATGGTCAGAGGATGAAAAGGACAGGGTCAGAGGAGCAGAGGAGATGGTCAGAGGATGAAAAGGACAGGGTCAGAGGAGCAGAGGAGAGGGTCAGAGGATGAAGAGGAGAGGGTCAGATGGAGCAGAGAAGAAGGTCAGAGGAGCAGAGAACGCGGCAGAGGAGAGGGTCAGAGGACGAAGATGAAAGGGTGAGAGGTGCAGAAGAGATGGTCAAATGGAGTAGAGGTGAGTGTTAGATGGAGCAGAGGATGAAGAGGGGCAGAGGAGAGGGTCAGACGATGAAGAGGAGAGGGTCAGATGGAGCAGAGAAGAGGGTCAGATGGAGCTGGTAAAAATGATCCAAATATGCTTGGATCTTTTTATTTCATCTGTTATTTATCATTAAAAAAGTACAGTAATTCCAGAACTGGTACAAGTTTAATATTACAAGACACAGGGATGGGACAAGACCTCGTGCCACAAGATCTTACGAGACAAAATTACCACACACATTAGGAAAATGATCTTGTGAGATTTTTTTCCCCCTAAATTTACCTTTGGCTAGGACTAAAAAGAGTTAAGATCTGGTGAGTTATACAATTTGAGAAACTGTACTAGTACCAGTACTAAAACACTGTGAAATCAAAATCTCGTCTTGTGTCGTTCTCGTGGACCCAATCTCGTGGTGTGTCTCGTCTGGTGAAAACAGCGTCTCGTCCCACCCCTAACGAGACACGAGACATCTCGTCCCACCCCTAACGAGACAGCTTATTACACCAATTCACAGACCAGTGGGGTATGGGCAGAACCGATATCTTGGAACCGATATCCGATCCACCAGAATGTTCAATATTGCCGCCGATATCCAAGAAATAAATCCAAGTATCGTATCGGTGCCAGGGATGTAACAATAACCGAAACATCGTGATATCATATCGTCAAAAGTTTCACAATAATATGGTGCGTCGTCACAATATATTGAATTACACGTCTTTTTACTTAAATTCATTGTTATGGTGGAGCATGAGCTAATAAAACAGAGGGAACTACATAGACCATGATCCTTTGCTGCTTAAGTGGAGACTATATGAACACATAACTTTTATTGAGCACGTTTAAACCTTACTTCTTTGGATTATGACAGAACCAAAGTCTTCTCAAGGAAATTTAAGAGGTAAAAGTAGCGTATTTAGAGTTTTGTTGGCCTCCACAAAATATCATAATAAATATCGTACCATGAGATGCGCACCGTTAACATATTTTACCGAGAAATTAGGACAAAATCGGTGCATTCCTAATTTTGTTATGATTTTATGGTACATCCCCATGCCTATGTCACGGGCCTGCTCCCGTAATGTCTGCTGTGTGCTCTGAGAAGTGTCTTGGGTGAGGGAAGTCCAAGCATCCTGCATAACCTGCTGATTCTAGCAAAGGGAAACACATTAGCTGCATTCTTCACACAGTGTTTCACCTTTTTAGGAGAAATAAAATATATGTAAGTGGTATTATTATCCACAATGCAGTACTTTTCTCTTTGTCTGACAAGTTTTTGTTTTCAGATTTTCCCAGTGGGACCCTGCATCTATTCACACACGTTATAACATGCAGCGCTTTGGTACTAAAGCAGGACTAAACCTGGACTAAAGCAGGACTAAACCTGGACTAAAACAAGACTAAAGCAGGAATAAACCAGGACTAAAACAGGACTTATGCAGGTTAAAGCAGGACTCAAACAGGACTCAACCAGGACTAAAGCAGGACTAATCCAGGAACTGAAAAAAAAAAAAAAAAAAAACAGCAGTGAAAAAGACTTGAAAATTCTTAAGAACCACGTCAGAACTAAAGACTACACCAGGATTGGACCAGAACTAAACCAGGACTAAACACTAGACCAGGATTTGACCAGGACTAAACCATAGGTGAACTAGGACTACACCTGAACTAAACCAGGACTAATGAACTACACAAGGGAAAACCACCAGGAATAAACTTGGCTAAAACAGAACTAAACCAGGACTAAAACCTATGACTAGGAATGAACTTATACTAAACCATAAGTAAACTATGACTATACCTGGACTAAACAGGACAAAACAAGGACTACACCCAGACCAGACCAGGTCTTACCAGGAACTAAACAATAAACCAGGAGTAGAATCAGACTAGAACAACACCTGGAATAAACTGGGTTAAACCAACACTAAACCAGGTCTAAAATGAGGACTAAACAGGACTGAACCAGGGCTAAAAGGACCAAACCAGGACTAAATCAAGGCTAAAAGGAAGACAAAACCCAGTATAAAATGAGGACTAAACCAGTACTAAACCAGGATTAATCAGATCTAAAAGGAGGACTAAACCAGGACTAAACCAGAATCTGATGAGTAAAAGTGTACTACAAGTTGGAATTAGATCTGAAACAAGGTTATAAAGTAAAAGTAGTATAGTATAGTATATAGTATATAGTATATAGTATATAGTATAGTAGTATACTAGACCAGGTGTACAGAAGACTAAACCAGGTCTAATACAGGTCTAAACCAGGACTAAACCAGGTCAAAACCAGGTCAAATGTAGAACTAAACCAGGACCTGACTGACGAATTGGAATTAGATCTGAAACAAGGTTATAAAGTAATAGTAGTAGTATAGTATATAGTATAGTAGTATACTAGACCAGGTGTAAAGAAGACTAAACCAGGTCTAATACAGGACTAAACCTGGACTAAGCCAAGTCTAAACCAGGTCTAAACAAGGACTAAACCAGGTCAAATCTAGAACTAAACCAGGACCTGACTGACGAGTTGGAATTAGATCTGAAACAAGGGTAGACATCCTTAGTATACTAGACCAGGTGTGAAAGGGACTAAACCAGGACTAAACCAGAACAAAACCAGACTAAACCAGGACTAAACCAAGACCTGATTGGACAACTAGCAAAGGTGTACTACGAGTTGAAATTAGCTCTAACCAGGTTATAAATCTGCAGTATATTAGGGCAAGGGTGAAAAACACTAAACCAGTTCTAATCAGGACTAAACCAAGTCAAAACCAGGACTACACCAGGACTTGACAAGACAGTGTGCAAAAGTGTACTACGAGGTGGAATTGGATCTAAAACGGGGTTATAACTAGACCAGGCGCGAAAAAGAGTAAAACTAGGACTAAACCATGACTAAACCAGGTCTAAACCAGGACTAAACCAGGACTGACAGTGCCCCTCGCTAGGCCTTCTCTCAGATAAGAGCATATCAGGTAGTGTTCCGCGCCGTTCCCTCACTTAACGAGTAGGTATGCGGTAGAACTCGTTACGAAATGCCCCGGGCTTGTAAGTTTTTAACCCAGCCCCTCCTTGTGTGCGCCGTCTGTCTATCCAACCATCTTTGGCACTAACTTTACCAACAAAAACAGCGAGGCAACTTTTCCAAACTTCCTAGAACAATTCCTAAACTCCCGTGGGACGCTCGTTTTCGCCATAACACCACATAAACCGCCGTGTGTCAGCTGTCAACTTACCCACAAGTCCGTGCCCCAATCCATGGCGAACTGCTGCAAAAACGTCCCCGGAGCGAGAGCAGCGAAAGTCGGCTACGGCAACTAAGAAAGTGTCGGTGTTTTTTTTTTTTTTTTGTTTTTTGTTTTTTTTTCTTGGGACCGCGGACGGAGGAAATGTTTTGGAAGGAAGTGAAGTTTACGCCTGTCCCTCCCTCTCCTCCTCCGATCCTCTCTCCGCGCACTGCACACTCCGAATGCGCCGAAGAACCAGGCGGCGCTTTTCCTGCAGCCGCTCCGACGCAGGCAGGAGACGCGAGGGCCCGGGCAGGAGAGGCGGGGGGAGACAGAGAGGAGGTGGAGGAGGTGGAGGAGGTGGAGGGAGAAGGTGGGGTCAGGGAGAAGGGACAGACGGGCGCGGGGGATGTGGCCAAGTGGGTCCGGAGTGTGCGTAAAGTGGCATGCGAGAGATAAGAGATAAGCGTAAAATTAACTTTAACTTTAAAACTGGCCAGTTACATGAGTATTAAAGGTGCATTATGTAACTTTTCTGGTGAAGGGTCCGTCGCCTGATTGTCTCCATGGTGATTATGACATTTAAAGAGGCAATATTACGCTATTTTCTGATCCACGTTATAATGTCACACATGTTTAACACACAAACCCTGCACATTTAGGCTGAGTTCTTCTCTCACACAGAAAATACTCCACCTTGTGATGTCATGTGGTAATAGAGGAAGTGCTCCACTGTGTTTTTAAACTCCATACACCCTCATTAGAGTCATTTGGATGATTTCAGTCCTTCTCTACTGAAGTAAAAGGAACAGTTACCTTAAAAACTACAGCTTCATGACATCACAAGGTGGAGCAGAGCATTTTGAGCTTTGGAGATGTAGACAGACTAATACTAAATGGTTACTCAAACATGTGTGAATGAAACAACATTAAAGCTCACAAGAGTCCACTTCGCGTAGTATTGGACCTTTAAAACTGACCTATTACATAAGTATTAAAGGGGCACTATGTCACTTTTCTGGTGGAGAGTTTTTTTTTAAACAATGTCAAATCTAAAAAGGATAAAGCACTCTACATAAATATTAGGATGTTTTCTAATTATTTACCTCATTAAAAGCGCTCAAAAGCTCAATTTTGTGTAATATAGAGTGTATGCAGTTGACGTCACAGGTTTCCCCTGATCCACTTCCGGCGGTCCAGATCTCCGTAGGCCGCCATAGTAAACACACTGTCCAATTCTAAATTACGCGTCATAAAGTCACAAAATGCCCGAGAAATGTTGTGCCTATCAGTGTTCTCAGACAAGGGACAAAGATAAAAACATTCAGCTGTACAGGATTCCTGCTGAGTCTGATCCTGACCGCAGAAGTAGGTGGATTGCTGCGATTAGACGAGCCCATCATAAAACTGCTGACAAGCCCTGGGAACCAACCAAACACTCCAGGCTTTGTAGCAGACACTTCATATCAGGTGTGGTTTGATTTGATCTTTACAATTTTACTAGTAGGTCAATCACATTGAGTGGTTTCACATTTGTAAGCAAGAAGACTTAATTACTATTAATACAGTGTAACTATCAGATGTTGCAGTGTTTTTGTATGTTTTTGCACATAGCTATCACTTTATTGGTCTTTATTCACAAAGTTTTAACATATCATTACCTCCGCCAAGGAGATAATGTTTTCGCCTGCGTCTGTCTGTTTGTTTGTTAGTTAGTTAGCTTGTTTGTTTGTTAGTTAGCAAGATAACTCAAAAAGTTATGGACGGATCTTGATGAAATTTTCAGGAAATGTTCCTAATGGTAAATCCAACAGATGATTAAATTTTGGTGATGATCCAGAAGAAATCCTGGATTCTGGATCACTTTGAAAATTTCGTTAGCATTGCGTTAAATGGGGCTTGGCGGAGGTCTGCGCTCTCTGAGTGCTTTTCTAGTGTATGTTTGTATTATTATATATTTATTTATTATTCATTTAATGGTTAATAATTAGCCATATGAAAACTATAAATTTATACTCCCCGGTGAAGTGTGATGGGAAATTTATAGTTGTAAATATCTGGCCACTGAAGGTCTGGGACAGAATCTACCGCTGTTAGGGCTGTAAAACGGACCTGGGGCACACTGTAGGGGTCCGATATGTTCAGATTAGCAAGCTTGTCCTCATATCTTTTCTTTGATTACTATCTAGGTGATTAGTGAAGTCAGTATGAGTAAAAGACGGCTTTTTGTTGTCACTAGAGCACTGGCGGTCAGTCATGATTAGACCGTCAATATGGCGGATTGACAACTTCCTGTCACGTGACTGCATACCCTCTATAGGAGCTTTAAGTATTACATTGTGGGTGAATTCTTACTGTACTATTTGGTCAAACTCTCTTTAAATTTCGTTTTGATAACAGCCGTACCAAACCACTCATGTAACTGTGCAATACAAATTCTTACTGCAAAATAAAGACATGTTTTACCCATATGAATTCTAATGTTCCAAAAATATAAAGTCTAGATCTACTGATAATGTAAAGTAATGTAGGCTATCGGTCCAACAGACAAAAAGACATGAAAACTACCATCAAAAGGAGAAACCAGGACTAAACCAGAACTAAACCAGGGCCAAACAAGGACTCGATCTTAATCAGGTTCAAACCACATCCAAAAAGAGTGACGTTGGTCCCAGAGGCAGTGTGTGTGATGCTGCCCTCTGGTGGCGCTGGTTTCACTACATCAGCTGGAATAAAATGATAATATTTACACATCAGGTTAGATAGAGAAGAGTACTTTTATTTTTACTGTCAAAAGTAAAACGAAAACTAAATTCATTAATTGCAACAAAAATATGAGCAGGTGTACAGACATTTCTCAGAGATTTTTATAAATTAAACAAAATTGAGAATATCTAGTAGAAAGCAGACTCAAACTTGACAAAATTAAAAAATAATAATAGTAGTAGTAGTTTTATTTGAATGCAATACTAAAACTAAGTTCAAATGTAAAGCCAAAGATGTAAAAATCCTGTTGAGCCATGTGACCAATAGTGATGTAGACGTGTGGTCAGAGCCTCTCTGCTGTCTGTGCTCTGCAGTGGTCACAATCCATCAGAGACTTTAGACGGGAGTTAGACCTGTTTAGTCCTGGGTTAGTCCTGAGTTAGACCTGTTTAGTCCAGGGTAGTCCTGGGTTAGATCTGGTTAAAACTGCATTAGTTCTGGTCTTGACCTTAAAACTGGTTTAGCTTATCTCTCCTCTGAGCTCAGGTCTAGAGGGCACGATCACTGACATGTTACTGCATTATCAGAGGGGCTTCAGTCCTGGATCAGTCCTATTTTAGCCCTGGTTTAGTTCTAGTTTAGTCCTTGTTTAGTCCTGGTTTAGCCCTGGTTTAGTTCTGGTTTAGTCCTTGTTTAGTACTGGTTTAGCCCTGGTTTAGCACTGGTTTAGTTCTGGTTTAGTCCTGGTTTAGTCCTGGTTTACTCCTGGTTGAGTCCTGGTTTAGTTCTGGTTTAGTCCTGGTTTAGCCCTGGTTTAGTTCTGGTTTAGTCCTGGTTTACTTCTGGTTTAGTCCTGGTTTAGCCCTGGTTTAGTCCTGGTTTAGTCCTGGTTTACTCCTGGTTGAGTCCTGGTTTAGTTCTGGTTTAGTCCTGGTTTAGCCCTGGTTTAGTTCTGGTTTAGTCCTGGTTTACTTCTGGTTTAGTCCTGGTTTAGCCCTGGTTTAGTCCTGGTTTAGTCCTGGTTTACTCCTGGTTTAGCCCTGGTTTAGCCCTGGTTTACTCATGGTTGAGTCCTGGTTTACTCCTGGTTTAGTCCTGGTTTAGCCCTGGTTTAGTTCTGGTTTAGTCCTGGTTTACTTCTGGTTTTGTCCTGGTTTAGTCCTGGTTTACTCCTGGTTGAGTCCTGGTTTAGTTCTGGTTTAGTCCTGGTTTAGTTCTAGTTTAGTCCTGGTTTAGTCCTGGTTTACTTCTGGTTTAGTCCTGGTTTAGCCCTGGTTTAGTCCTTGTTTAGTCCTGGTTTAGTCCTGGTCTACTCCTGGTTGAGTCCTAGTTTAGTCCTGGTTTAGTCCTGGTTTATCCCTGGTTTAGTCATGGGTTACCCCTGGTTTAGCCCTGGTTTAGTCCTGGTTTACTCCTGGTTTAGCCCTGGTTTACTCATGGTTGAGTCCTGGTTTACTCCTGGTTTAGTCCTGGTTTAGTCCTGGTTTAGCCCTGGTTTAGTTCTGGTTTAGTCCTGGTTTACTTCTGGTTTAGTCCTGGTTTAGCCCTGGTTTAGTCCTGGTTTACTCCTGGTTTAGCCCTGGTTTAGTCCTGGCTTACTCCTTGTTTACTCCTGGTTTAGCCCTGGTTTAGTTCTGGTTTAGTCCTGGTTTAGTCCTGGTTTACTTCTGGTTTAGTCCTGGTTTAGTCCTGGTTTACTCCTGGTTGAGTCCTGGTTTAGTTCTGGTTTAGTCCTGGTTTAGTTCTGGTTTACTCCTGGTTTACTTCTGGTTTAGTCCTGGTTTAGCCCTGGTTTAGTCCTAGTTTAGTCCTGGTTTAGTCCTGGTTTACACCTGGTTTAGTCATGGGTTACCCCTGGTTTAGCCCTGGTTTAGTCCTGGTTTACTCCTGGTTTAGCCCTGGTTTACTCATGGTTGAGTCCTGGTTTACTCCTGGTTTAGTCCTGGTTTAGTCCTGGTTTAGCCCTGGTTTAGTTCTGGTTTAGTCCTGGTTTACTTCTGGTTTAGTCCTGGTTTAGCCCTGGTTTAGTCCTGGTTTACTCCTGGTTTAGCCCTGGTTTAGTCCTGGCTTACTCCTTGTTTACTCCTGGTTTAGCCCTGGTTTAGTTCTGGTTTAGTCCTGGTTTAGTCCTGGTTTACTTCTGGTTTAGTCCTGGTTTACTCCTGGTTGAGTCCTGGTTTAGTTCTGGTTTAGTCCTGGTTTAGTTCTGGTTTAGTCCTGGTTTAGTTCTGGTTTAGTCCTGGTTTACTTCTGGTTTAGTCCTGGTTTAGCCCTGGTTTAGTCCTAGTTTAGTCCTGGTTTAGTCCTGGTTTACACCTGGTTGAGTCCTAGTTTAGTCCTGGTTTAGTCCTGGTTTAGCCCTGGTTACCTCCGCCAAGGAGGTTATGTTTTCGCCTGAGTCTGTTTGTTTGTCTGTCTGTTTGTTTGTTTGTTTGTTTGTTTGTTTGTTAGCAAGATAACTCAAAAAGCTATGGACGGATCTTGATGAGGAAATGATCAGGAAATGTTCCTAATGGTAAATCCAAGAGATGATTAAATTTTGGTGATGATCAAGAAGAAATCCTGGATTCTGGATCACTTTGAAAACTGAGCTGCTTGGCGGAGGTCTGCGCTCTCTGAGTGCTTTTCTAGTTTAGTCATGGGTTACCCCTGGTTTAGCCCTGGTTTAGTCCTGGTTTAGTCCTGGTTTACTCCTGGTTTAGTCCTGGTTTAGCCCTGGTTTAGTTCTGGTTTAGTCCTAGTTTAGTCCTGGTTTACTCCTAGTTGAGTCCTGGTTTACTTCTGGTTTAGTCCTGGTTTAGTCCTGGTTTACTCCTGGTTGAGTCCTGGTTTAGTTCTGGTTTAGTCCTGGTTTAGCCCTGGTTTAGTTCTGGTTTACTTCTGGTTTAGTCCTGGTTTAGCCCTGGTTTAGTCCTAGTTTAGTCCTGGTTTACTCCTGGTTGAGTCCTAGTTTAGTCCTGGTTTAGACCTGGTTTATCCCTGGTTTAGTCATGGGTTACCCCTGGTTTAGTCCTGGTTTACTTCTGGTTTACTTCTGGTTTAGTCCTGGTTTAGCCCTGGTTTAGTCCTAGTTTAGTCCTGGTTTAGCCCTGGTTTAGTCATGGTTTACCCCTGGTTTAGCCCTGGTTTAGTCCTGGTTTACTCCTGGTTTAGCCCTGGTTTAGTCCTGGTTTACTCCTGGTTGAGTCCTGGTTTAATCCTGGTTTAGTCCTGGTTTAGCCCTGGTTTAATCCTGGTTTATCCATGGTTTAGTCCTGGTTTAGTCCTGGTTTAGTCCTGGTTTAGCTCTGGTTTAGTCCTGGTTTAGTCCTGGTTTAGTCCTGGTTTATCCCTGGTTTAGTCCTGGTTTAGTCCTTATTTAGTCCTGGTTTAGTCCTGGTTTAGTCCTCAGTTTAGTCCTCAGTTTAGTCCTGTTTTTAGTCCTGGGTTTAGACCTGATTAAATAAACTGTATGCAGCCTTGGCTCTTACGGTTTTAAAAAGTACTACAATCACAACTGAACCTGTGTCCCCAGAGCCTTCACCTGCAGATAGAGGACACATACAGTTTGTCTCATTCTCAGTATATGGACAGGCCTCATGTTAAAGCTCAGAACCTCCAGAATTCCCTCCCTGAGCTGCAGAGGCTGCACTAGCACTGAGTCAGGATTGGCTGGTGGGGTTTAGGTGTGAGGATCAGGAGATGGGCCTGGGCTAACCACTCTGCCGCTGACAAATGGGACACTCAGAGGACAGATTTCCCTAAGGGGACAATAAAGTGTACCTCACCTTTAATAGCGTAACCTTACTGTAGTGTCTCTCCTCTCTTGCCTCGCTCCTGTGGCGCCTGACATGTAATCCTGGGTAATAAATGTGAGCGCTCAGATGCCCTCCCACCCCACCCCGTCCTCCTCAGGCAGTAAGAGGGGTGAGCGAGCGAGCCGAGGGGTGAGGAGAGATAGAGATGATGGTTTTTCTATGATGTCATGTATGTACGTGGTAACACGTCTGAGAAACCCTTTTATTATTCTGTGTACATCTCTGAAACTCTGAAAACACCCTGTTCCACCTTGTGATGTCATGTGGTAATACAGGAAGTGCTCCACTGTGTTTTTAAACTCCACACGCCTTCACTAGAATCATTTGGGTAATTTCAGCCCTGGAATTGCCAAACTCTATTGAACGAAAGGTCAAAAGTAGCTGTTAACTTGAAAACTACCACTTCATGACATCAGAAGGTGGAACAGAGCATTTGGAGCTTTGGAGATGTTGACAGACTAATAATAAAGAATTACTGAAACGTGTGAATGAAACAATACACAACTCCAGGTCTGATTTTGATGAGGTAACAACATTATAACGTGGATTAAACCTCACAAGAGTCCATTTTGCGTAATATTGGACCTTTAAAATTGGTTTGTTACATAAATATTAAAGGGGCACTTTGTAACTTTTCTGGTGGAGGGTCCTTTTTTTTTTTTTTTTTGTCAAAACGCTATTAAATCTGAATCAAACAAAGCATTCTACATATTTATTTTTTTTTTAACTTTATTATCAGTCTGTCTACATCTCCAAAACCCAAAACGCTCTGTTCCACCTTGTGATGTCATAAAGTGGTAGTTTTCAAGTGAACAGCTCCTTTTACCTTTAGTTCAGTAGAGATTGGTAATTCCAGGGCTGAAATCATTTTAAAAATTCCAGTGACAGTGGGCAGTATAAAGATGCTACGTTTACAACAATTGTGATAAACTGTCTCCAATTGTGATAATCTGGCTTTTTTTTTTTTTTTTTAACCCCCAGATATTAAAAAGCACCCACTCTCTCACTGGTGACCCCTTGTGGTGATGGGAGGCTGGCTCTCCTGCTTGCGCCTGTCAAAGTTCACTGTACATTCTTTACTTTTCTTTATTTATTTTCTTTATTTATTTTATTTTATTTATTTTATTTATTTATTTTATTTTATTTTATTGACAAACCCAAGGAGGTCAAGAGGTCAATTTATATTTACAATAGTTATAATCCCACCAAATTAAATCAAAATCAGAGAATTTATGCGCACTTTAAAGATTATTTGGTAACTATAGGACAAAGAAAGAAAATTGTACCCCCTCAAAATAATAATATTGAGATATGAAGGCTTAAATGTGCGTGTATATGTGTGTGTTTTCTGCTTTCTGATCGGATAACTGTCTCGAACCAAAACACCAAATTATAACATGAAAAATGGTCCATCATGTCCAATATTTTTGTAGCTAAGAATAAATCACCATTATAATTGTTATCAGGAAAAGCTAGATTTGATTTCCCTTGTATCTGGGGGGAAAAAAAAACAGATATTGTTTTAGGAAATGAAAAACAAACCCGCTTCACACCCCGCCTCTAAAACATCCACATGTGCTCGTCTTTATTAAACGAACATTGGGAGTCCATTGTGCACGTTAGAACATTTTGAACATGGTGGTTGCTATGGTAACAGTGATGGCATGAGCTGAAGAGCCATGTTTAAACAGAGAATGTGAACCCGTGTGCTATGGTGCAGCGTATGTCCATAAGGGCCCACGTGCGCGCCATAGACATACATGTAGCTCCACCCCACCTGGATGACACACTGCAAAGTAATAGTTGTTTTTCAGACTTTGCCATGAAATATCCAAAAAGTAAATCCACAAATGTTGAATCTGATCAGTTCTATTCGTGACTAGAGCCAACTGCTCACTGTATTACAACGGAAATCTGCACTGGAACAATATTCGTTTTAGCTGACCCCACCTAAAAAGAACCTTGACATTTACATAAGCATATTTTAAATTAAAGTTTAAAGGTTCTAGAATCACAACTGAACCTGAGGTGCCAGAGTCTTAACCTGCACATAGAGGACATACAGTTTGTCTCATTTTCAGTATTCGATATTTTACAGCATTCTATAGGCCAATATTAATGAATACAGATGTAATTAGTATTGTTAATACGCAAAATTATGTTGTAATATGGTGAGTTTAGTCAGTAATTGAAAATACTAGGTTCAAAGTTTGTGGACTTCCCTTTAGGATATTTCATGGTAAAGTCCAATGTCATCAATAGGGAAAACTGGCTCATGCCCCCCATCTGGGAGTATGACATCATCACATTCTAGAATCTGAAAACCATAAATATGAACAGACCAGGACTCATGTGAAGCTCAGAACCTCCAGAATTCCCTCCCTGAGCTGCAGAGGCTGCACTAGCACTGATTCAGGTGATTGGTGCAGGTGCTGGGGTTTAGGTAGTGACTGTTCAGATCAGAGAGAGGCATTTTAGGTTTAAACTAAACTGGCAACCCAAATGAGTCGTGTGAGGCTCATTCTGCTTTCTGATTGGATAACTGTCTTGAACCAAAACACTGAATTATACATAAACAACTACAATAATTCAATCCTGAGTCAGTGCTAGTGCAGCCTCTGCAGCTCAGGGAGGGAATTCTGGAGGTTCTGAGCTTCACATGAGGGCTCTCCGTATACTGAGGATTATATGGAGAACATGATTTTTTTTTTTTTTTTTTAACTCAAGTCCATGTGCCCCCCTCTCACACTCAGCTCTGCTCTGAGGCGCTTTAGCTCCATTTTGTGTCATTGTGCCCGCTCCTGTATCACATCACACAATACACTCCTGTATTGTATCGCACAATACACTCCTGTAAAACTGTTCTTAAATAAAACCATTCTTATTGTCAGATGACCTCAAAATACTTATCTTCACTGTTATTGATGTGATCTGTTCAGTCTGTTTCATCTGAATATTTTCAAAAGGAAATGAGACAGACTCACTAACACTAAAGTTTAAATGACTGAATATTGTTGACAGGAAACATTTATGTTTACTTCAGCTACTTAATACAAGTTTACTTCTCAGCGGTCAGAGTTTTCACACCCATACCAAGTTACTCCTACAGAACACTCACTTGAGTAATATCTTGTACAGTGTAACAGTACTCTTACTTGAGTAAAAGTTGTGGTTCCTCTTCCCACTGTGAGTCAATCTAAAGTGGCAAAAGCTTCATGTGACAATATGAAATATTTTTTGTATTTTGTAGAAGTAGAAAATAGAAAATACTTTTGTACAATCTGTAGAAGTAAAAGTATATGTGTGTGTGTGTGTGTGTATGTGTGTATGTAAACTCTGGGCTGACCAATGGGGGGCGCTGTTCCTCCTTTGCTCCTCCGTCTCTCTCCCTGTTGTAGATACTGAAGCCTGCTCCATAGAGGACACATTTCTCACCCGGGCTCCTAGCTCCTCTGTCCTGTCTCCTAGCTCCTCTGTCCTGTCTCCTAGCTCCTCTCCTCACCTCCTCTCAGTATATGCACAGGCTGTACAGGCAGAGAGCTGCAGAGGCTGCACTAGCACTGGTTCATGATGCAGGTGCTGGGGTTTAGGGAGTGACCGTTCAGATCAGAGTGAGGCATTTTAGGTTTAAACACACTGGATTTCAGCATTGAACCAGCAACCCAAATAAGAGCGTGGGCCTGAG
Source organism: Taenioides sp. WSHXM2023 (assembly GCA_029959045.1). Classification (NCBI taxonomy): domain Eukaryota; kingdom Metazoa; phylum Chordata; class Actinopteri; order Gobiiformes; family Gobiidae; genus Taenioides; species Taenioides sp. WSHXM2023. Next base: position 32,599,090 of record CM057090.1, read on the forward strand.
AGGAGCTGAGACGGTGCAGATCTGCAGATGTGAAGATCCAGGAGATGTCGATGTGAACGTGGTGCTCTCAGGTTTATTTGTATTTGACCTGCTCTGATGTCATGAGCACATCTGTAACAGTGTTCTACCAGAAAGCTCTCTCCCTCCAAGCGTGTACTCATTCCCTCCAGGCATGTACTCACTCCCTCCAGGCATGTACTCACTCCTTCCAGGTGTATACTCTCTCCCTTCAGGCATGTACTCCCTCCCTCCCTCCTGGCGTGTACTCTCTGTGCAGGTGTGTCCTCTCTTCCTCCAGGTGTGTACTCACTCCCTCCAGGCGTATATTCTCTCCCTCCAGGTGTGTACTCTCTCCCTCCTGGTGTGTACTCTCTCTGCCAGTATGTACTCTCTTCCTCCTGACTCATACTCACTCCCACCAGGTGTGTACTCTCTCCCTGTTCTCATTTCATCCAGGCGTGTACTCTCTGCCTCCAAGTGTGTACTCCCTCTGCAGGTGTGTACTCTCTTCCACCAGGTGTATACTCACTCCCTCCAGGTGCGTACTCTCTCCCTCCAAACATGTACTTTCTCCCTCCAGGTGTGTACTCACTTCCTCCAGGCGTGTACTCTCTCCCTCTAGGCATGTACTCACTCCCTCCAGGCATGTACTCTGTCCCTCCAGATGGGTACTCTCAGGTGTGATAGAAGCAGTAGTCTGTAAGTACCTGAGCGAGTACCCCTAGTACCCATCTTGTGTGATATTGTCCACTCATCCTCCAAGTAGGTACTCTCAGATGGAACATAGTCTGTAAGTACATGAGTGAGTACTCCCAGAGGAGTACCATCACGAGGTCCTCTCCCCCTCCCTCTGTCCCCTCTTCCTCCAGATGGTTGCTCTCCCTCCAGGCGTGTACTCCCAGGTGTGACGTAGTAGCAATAGTAGTAGTAGTAGTAGTAGTAGTCTGCAAGTACCTGAGTGAGTACCCCCAGAACAGAGACAACATGAAGCCCCCCCCCCATCTTCATGTGATACTCCAGGAGTGTACTCTTTCTCCAGGAGTGTACTCTCCGGTGTGACATTTGCAGTAGTACAAGTATCTGAGTGAGCACCCCCAAAGGAGCACTATTATGAATTACAATTAGGCACTATTATGACCTCGTGTGATACTGTCCCCTCTCCCTCCAAGTGTGTACTCTTTCTTCAAGTGTGTACTCTTTCTCCAGGCGAGTACTCTCTGGTGTGACATTAGCAGTAGTCTGTAAATATCTGAGTGAGTACCCCCAGAGGAGAGAGGTTATCAGGCACTCTCCTTGTGTGATGATACCCCCCACCCCCTCTCTCTCCCTCCTGTTACTCTCTCCCCTCTCTCTCTTCTCTCTCTCTCTCTGTCCCTCTCTCTTTCTTCTGCCTGTTTCTCTCTCTGTCCCTCCCTCCCTCTCTTCTGTCTGTTTCTCTGTCTCTTCTGTCTCGCTGTCTCTTTCTCTCTCCGTCTCACTTTCTCTCTTCTGTCTCTCTCTCTCTCTCTCTGCCCCCCCTCTTCTGTCCGTTTCTCTATCTTTTCTGTCTGTTTCTGTCTCTTCTGTCCCCCTTTTCTCTGCCTCTCTCTCTCTCTCTGTCGCCCTCTCTCTCTCTCTCTGTCCCTCCCTCTCTCTTCTGTCTATTTCTCTATCTCTTCTGTCTCTTTCTCTCTCCGTCTCCCTCTCTCTTTTCTGTCTGTTTCTCTCTCTCTCACTCTTTGCCCCCCCTCTCTTCTGTCTGTTTCTCTGTCTCTTCTGTCTCCCTTTTCTCTGCCTCTTTCTCGCTCTGTCTCCCTCTCTCTTCTGTCTTTCTTTTTCTCCTCTTATCTCTCCTGTCTCTCGCTCGCTCTGTAATTACCCCCCAAACGAGCCGGCGGCAGCCAATCACACGGCCTCGCTCGCCCATATCAATGAGCCTGGAGTTTAATGGGAGAGCGTAAAGGGAGAGACAGAGTGAGAGAAAGGGAGAAGATAGGAAGTGAGCGATGGGAAGGAAGGAGAGATAGAGACAGAATGAAGGGAGTAGAGACTAGATGGGGGAATGGTTAGAAGAGAAGAAAAATTGACTGAATTAAAGAAAAGGTGATAAGGGAGGGAGAGAGAGAAAATGTGAGAGGAAAAGAGAAAGAGAGAGGGAGGGAGAGGGAGGGTGAAAAAGGAAAAAATACAGAGAGAAAAGATGGATAAAGAGAGACTAGGTGAGAGAGAGACAGAGAGAGAGAGATAGAGAAAAGAAGGGGAAGTGGGGGAGAAAATACTGTAGATAGAGGGAGAGAGAGGGAGAAGGTGTGAGAGGAAAAGAGAGGGAAAAGGTGTGAGAGGAAAAGAGAGGGTGAAGGTGTGAGAGGAAAAGAGAGGAAGAAGGTGTGAGAGGAAAAGAGAGGGAGAAGGTGTGAGAGGAAAAGAGAGGGAAAAGGTGTGAGAGGAAAAGAGAGGGAAAAGGTGTGAGAGGAAAAGAGAGGGAGAAGGTGTGAGAGGAAAAGAGAGGAAGAAGGTGTGAGAGGAAAAGCGAGAGGGAGGGAGAGAGTAGGTACAGAGATACAGACTGAGGAGAGAGTGAAAGAGAGAGAGGGAGGGAGGACAGAGAGGCGAACAAGAGAGAGAAAGAGGGCGAGAGGGAGGAAGGGAGAGTAAACGGGTGGAAAGAGAGCAGAAAGAGAGAGGGACAAGAGGTGAGTATAAGGGGAGAGAGGAAGCAAAAGAGTGTGAGAGGAAATGAGAAAGGGAAGGAGAGAGAGGAGGTAGAGAAAATAAGAGAGCATAGAGAGATAACGACAAAGTAGAGAGAAAGCGATCAGTGAGGGAGAGAGTGAAAGAGCAGGTAGAAAGAAGGAAAGAGAGGAAGGTGGGAGGGAGAGAGAAAGAGAGAAAAGAGGAGGTAAAAAGAAAGTGAGATCATGAAGAGAGAGAAAGAGAGAGAGAGAGAGAGAGAAAGGGGGTACAGAGAAACAGAGCAGGGAGGGAGAGAGAAAGAGAGAGCTGGGAGAGACAGAGGGAGAGAGAGAGAGAAAGAGAGAGAAAAATGAGGTAAAGAGAAATAGAGAGCAGGGAGGAAGGGAAAATGAGTAGGGAGAGAGAGAAAGAGGAGGTAAGGAGGTAGACAGCGGGGGGAAAGAGAGAGAGAAAGAGAAGAGGTAGTGAGAGAGGGATGACAGCTGGTCACTCTGCGGGACAGGAAGTGTGTTGGAGATGCACGGCTGATCATGTGACCCAGGTGGGCGGAGTCACACAGCTATAGATAAATATGGAATACCAAGCTCTTAAAGATGCGCTATGGAACTTTTCTGGTGGAGGATCTGCCCACCTTTCCCTTCCTTTGTTTCCATGGAGATGTTTTTGCTTTGCCTGGAATGTTCCATGTTACAACAATAATGATATGTCTTAAAGAGGGAGTATTACACTTCTATGGAGTATTAACTGCTAACACATAATATTTAGATCACCATGTTAGCTTTTATGGTTTCAAAAATGCTATATTCCCGCGCTAAGCCACTCCCCCTTCAGAGCGCCATCACAACACAGTCAGTTAATGAAACTACTGCACATCACATTAAGTTTGTCAGGTTGCTGTGTACATTGAATTGTCGTGCAGGCGCATGGGTGACATTGGTTTGTGGGTGGAGCCTTGTACAGAATCTTAGGAGAGTTCGAATAAGAATAGGACCCGGGTGAGATTGCTAAATTACTCAAACATGCACAGGTGACATCTGAAACCTCTTCAGGCACGTTTTTGATGAAGGAACAACGTTATAACATGGGAGAAAGATGTTTTTTTGTTTGTTTTAGGCATAATACCTCCTCTTTAAAGTCATTGTACCTGATTTTTACTGTCTAAAAACGTAAAAAACAGAACTAGTTTGTTTTAAACAGTTTGCAGTGGTCCAAAGTTATTTCTCACTTACCTTATGCATTCTGAACATCCCAATTATTCACCATGATGAGTTTATAAAAACACTTTTCACAACTTTCAGCGCCCAAAGTGGAGTTTTGACACTTAACTACGGGTGTGTGGAAACTTGGAAATTCTGATATATTGTGATACTAAATTTGGTGATACAGTATCATATTTGTGAACTGCTTTATCGATATATTGGTATAAGAGTATTTTTTGGTATGTTTTAGCAAATTTTTGGTGACCGCACGACAGTTTTGTTGCTTATTTAGTGGAAGAAAACTTGTTTATGCGATACACTTGACATATTTACTGTTTCGATGGTTTAATTAGATGTATTTCATATTGACTTTGCGCAAGTAGTAGTTAATAGTAGTAGTAGTAGTTAACAAAGAAGTACTGTTGCTAAAATGTATTTGGTTCTTAAAAAACAACAACAGTGAAAATATCAATGATCACACATACCACCATATTGTGTTAATATCGTATCGTGAGTCGTGTATCGTGTATCGTGTATCGTATCGAACTGTGAGGGACCCTGCGATTCCCGGCCCGAGACAGAACACAGCGGACTTATTTGGACCCCAAGAGCTTTCGAAGTAAATTGCGTCGCTAAGCAGTACTTTTTGTTGCCGTTGCAGTTTGCCGTGTGGAGCAGTGAGGCGTTCGGGGGCTGTCTCTAGGGTCCGTCGTCTCGGCGCTGGCTTCACATGGCACAGTCCCAGGGCGGGCAGCTGCAGTGGGCACGCTCATGTTTACAGATGAGCGTGCCCTCCTCTGCTCTGTGTGCGGGTGTGGACAGGGATTTATCACATCATGGGGACAAAAATTAGGCGTCCATGATGTAAGTTCAGGTATGGTTAGGGTTTAGGTTAATGGAAACATATTACACTATTTTCTGATCTATGTGTGTAGAATCCCTCAATCGTCCAGGTAGAATCCGAGGCAAAGGAGAAATTCAATACGTTTCTCAACTCATCCAAGCTGCTTCTTCAGTTCTGGTCAGACGCTGGTGGACACTGCTTTATATCTGTCTGAAGGGAGGAGCTAACTACAATGAAATTACTCTGAAACTAACACACCTAGTAGTTTACAGTTTCTATTTGTTAACTAGATCTATTGAACTGCACTGAGTGTGGGGTCATATTAGCAGAATCATTCAGACTCAAGCGACTGGGCCACTCCTTTGAGGATAGTGCAGTACAGATTTTAGCCAGATAAAAGAATTGGTTTGAGAGGGGAGTTAAAGAGGATATTTTTGTTAGGAAAGACAATCCATCCCTGAACAGAAATGGAGGTCTCAGACATCATCTGTCTCCCATCTATAACTCCATCCTCAGACTTATAACAAAGAAAACAATAGTGATAGCGAAGTCAGGTCCAGAGGTGTGAAAGCACCCATCAGGGGTCTGAATTTGGTGCCACAGGTGTGATGAGGGTGCCACAGGTGTGATGAGGGTGCCACAGGTGTGATGAGGGTGCCACAGAAGTCATGAGGGTGCCATAGAAGTCATGAGGGTGCCACAGGTGTGATGAGGGTGCCACAGAAATCATGAGGGTGCCACAGGTGTGATGAGGGTGCCACAGGTGTGATGAGGGTGCCACAGGTGTGATGAGGGTGCCACAGAAGTCATGAGGGTGCCATAGAAGTCATGAGGGTGCCACAGGTGTGATGAGGGTGCCACAGAAATCATGAGGGTGCCACAGGTGTGATGAGGGTGCCACAGGTGTGATGATGATGTAATGAGCCATTGCCACATGTTTGTAATATTATGATGTCAGTGTTGGGTAAATATAGTTTGGACAGTCTCCTGTGTAAAGGGGACAGCAGTTTGGACAGTCTCCTGTGTAAAGGGGACAGCAGTTTGGACAGTCTCCTGTGTAAAGGGGACAGCAGTTTGGACAGTCTCCTGTGTAAAGGGGACAGCAGTTTGGACAGTCTCCCGTGTAAAGGGGACAGCAGTTTCCCCTGTGCTGTTGGGCCTGTACACTTGTGAGGCCGTTCTGGGGATTGTGGAGGAGCATAGGCTATACGTCTCCGGGTGCATGTGGTAATTTTCAGGATAAATGAGGCTGAATAGAACTCGTTTTAACTCCTTTTTTTGGTCATTTAGTAGCTACTTTATCCTGCCCAGTTTTATCTCGATGTGGTTTTTGCTGAGTCGTGCTGAAATGAAGAAATATTCAAAAATGCTGCAGTGCCAGGGAGCTGTGATGGATGTCACATGTCAGTATGTTAAAAAGTACACAAATCAAATGAATCCTTCAGAGGAGGACACTTCTGAGTTTAGAAAGAGAGATGTTTGTGTCCTAACACTAATGCTAATATTGAAGCATAATAAAATAAACTCAAGTATTTTACATATACAAATAATTAGGTTGTTTTTATTTAAATTATTATTTTTTTTTTTTTTTGTGTTTTTTTTTTTTTTTTTTTACTGTAGTTTGACTGTTACGGGTGTGTCCGAATGTCCACACTATTCCCTACTTAGTGCACTATTTAGGGGTCACTCCATTTTTAGGGGTGTCTGAATGTCCAGTTGGTGAAAAAGTAGTGCACTCAAAATTTCCCATAATGCACCTTAAAAAGCAGTGGGCATCGGTGGTCACTAGGCCGGTCAATATAGACCACAATGCACTTCGAGAGTCGGGAAAACAACGGCGTACAGCGACAGGTGTTTGAGTGAAAGCAGATAAAAGCTTTTAGTTTTATCTGAGTTTTTTTTTTTTTTTACCCAAACGCCAGAGTCACGTGACCTGAATGTGGTGAGCTGCGTGTCCAAATCTTTTAGTAAATGAGTGCACTGTAGGGGGCGCTAAAGAGTGCGGGTCTATGTAGTGAATGAGGGGTTTAGGAACAACAGTGGACATTCGGGCACAGCCTATTAGTTACTTTCACCACACAGTAACGTAATTACTTTGGGGAAAAGTACAGGCAAATGAAACAACATACTCATTTGAAGAAAAAATTAATGAATTAGTTAGTTTTGTTTTTCACATTTTAAAGATGGTAAAAATCAGATACAGCGCTTTTACAGAGGGTTTATTATCTTCCTCTCATATTCTAATGTTACCTTCCACAGGCTTGCTCCTGGTTGGCTCTTTGGTTGCCATGACACCCTGGACCAGATGATGAGCTGTTTGTGGAAAGTTCTGATTTCACATTTTTGTCTTTACGAGAAAAAACACAAAGGATCAAGAGATAAGAGAACGTGTTAAAAACAGGACTCTCAAAGACTCAGACCTGGTTCAGACCTGGTTCAGTTCTGGTTCAGTCCAGGGTCAGTACTGGTTCATTCCTGATTCAGACCTGGTTCAGTCCTGCTTCAGTCCTGCTTCAGTCCTGCTACAGTCCTGGTTCAGTCCTGGTTGAGTCATGGTTTAGTCCTGGTTCAGTCCTTGCTCAATCCTGGTTCAGTCCTGGTTCAGTCCTGCTTCAGTCCTGCTTCAGTCCTGGTTCAGAACTGGTTCAGTCCTGGTTCAGTCCTCGCTCAGTCCTGGTTCAGTCCTGGTTCAGTCCTGCTTCAGTCCTGGTTCAGTCCTGCTTCAGTCCTGGTTCAGTCCTGGTTCAGATCTGGTTCAGTCCTGGTTCAGTCCTCGCTCAGTCCTGGTTCAGTCCTGGTTCAGTCCTGCTTCAGTCCTGGTTCAGTCTTGCTTCAGTCCTGGTTCAGTCCTGCTTCAGTCCTGGTTCAGTCCTGGTTCAGATCTGGTTCAGTCATGCTTCAGTCCTGCTTAAGTCCTACTTCAGTCCTGGTTCACACCTGGTTCTTGGACATGTTCCTCAGGTTGCTGCTCCTGTCCCTCTGGTGTTGGGGTGAGTTCTGGCTCTTTTTCTTCCCAGACTTTATTTGACATAAAAATTGCCCTGAACATAAAAAAAAAAAAAAAACAACAACAACACAATCTGCTATTTTGAAGTGGTGTTATTAAAAAAAGTCATCTGTTCTGTCAGTCTTAAGGCAATTATAATTAAACTTAAATAATATTCAGATCTGACCTGGATCATTGGTGTTGGTACCGTGTCAGTATTTCTCCACATGGCAGTTTGTGGTGTTGCCGTAGACTGAGTTACTGGGAGATGAGATGTTTTATTTACAATAACTTGAAGATCGTGTCACAGGTTTGGGGTTATTGTTAAATGTGCAGATTTCATCAATAAAATAAGGTTAAAATAATAAAATCCCTTGAATTAAACTAGCTAAATGGGTGTAAAACTAAAACAAAGAATAATAGGCCAAAATATTAAAAGCAAGCCCTGTGTGTGTGTGTGTGTGTGTGTGTGTGTGTACTACTACTACTACTACTGCTGCTGCTACTACTACTACTACTACTACTACTACTACTACTACTCCTGCTACTACTACTACTACTACTACTACTACTACTACTACTACTACTACTGCTACTACTACTTCTACTACTACTACTGTATACTACTACTACTACTGCTGCTGCTACTACTACTACTACTACTACTACTACTACTACTACTCCTGCTACTACTACTACTACTACTACTACTACTACTACTACTACTACTGCTACTACTACTTCTACTACTACTACTGTATACTACTACTACTACTGCTGCTGCTACTACTACTACTACTACTACTACTACTCCTGCTACTACTACTACTACTACTACTACTACTACTACTACTACTACTACTGCTACTACTACTACTACTACTTCTACTACTACTACTACTACTACTACTACTACTACTACTACTACTACTGCTACTACTACTTCTACTACTACTACTGTATACTACTACTACTACTGCTGCTGCTACTACTACTACTACTACTACTACTCCTGCTACTACTACTACTACTACTACTACTACTACTACTACTACTACTACTACTGCTACTACTACTTCTACTACTACTACTGTATACTACTACTACTACTGCTGCTGCTACTACTACTCCTGCTACTACTACTACTACTACTACTACTACTACTACTACTACTACTACTGCTACTACTACTACTACTACTACTTCTACTACTACTACTGTATACTACTACTACTACTACTACTACTACTACTACTACTACTTCTACTACTACTACTACTTCTACTACTACTTCTACTACTACTACTACTACTACTACTACTACTACTACTACTCCTGCTACTACTACTACTTCTACTACTACTACTACTACTACTACTAC